>JAOYMR010009567.1:0-26857 GCA_025802075.1 Tenebrosternarchus preto | reverse complement strand
CTCTCTCTCTCTCTCTCTCTCTCTCTCTCTCTCTCTCTCTCTCTCTCTCTCTCTCTCTCTCTCTCTCTCTCTCACGCGCTCTGTCTCTCTCACTCTCTCTCTCACTTGTTTGTTTTTGTGTGTTGGTATGTGTGTTGGTATTTGTGTTTTATTTGCTTTATGAGTGTTGTGCTATGTTTTATGTTTGTGTCTTGTTTTTTGTGTCTTTTGTCTTGTATCTTGTCTTTTTTGTTTCCACTCTGCTGGTCCTCTCTGCTAACCCTAGCAGCTCTGAGCCAGTGTCACATGGGTTTGAATTTGTGTTTGAGTTGTGTGTTTGAGTTTGTGTATTTGAGTTTGTTCGTTGCAGTAAGTGGTTCATCAGCTTTGCAGAATGGGTATGCTTGTGCTTGAAGGAGGCAGATGTGGTGCTAAATTTGCCTTAATGAGAGAGAAGTTAAATTGGACAGATGTGGAAGAGCCAGAGAAGGCTCATGTTTCACCCAACGTAAAGTAGTTCTGCAGAGAACAGACAGCTATGTAAAGCACCTCTGTTAATAGCTCCTGCTCCTGGTCTCAGAATATCAGCTGTGCATGAGAATGTACATAAGTGTACATAAGCGCAGGTGTGTGCATGTGAGTGTACGTGAGTGTGCACGTGTGTGCGCATGAGCACGTGTGTGTGCACGTGAGTGTATGTGTGCACATGTGTTCATATGAGTGTACGTGTGCACGTGTGTGCACGTGAGTGTATGTGTGCACATGTGTGCTCGGTAGTGTATGTGTGCACGTGTGTTCACGTGAGTATACGTGAGTGCGGTATACTTTGACTCTTCACACGGGAGTCACTTTATCCCTCTGAGTGCCACACCTAGTTACCACGTTTACTGTATGTGTTACTACAGTACTGATGTAGTGGAATATGGCCAGTGGGTAGTGCTGTAGCTAGAGCTGCTACAGAGATGGATGGTAGCTGTACATACAGCTTAATGTGAGTTTCTAAGCACAGCAGGTATACAGTATACAATATATTCAAAGTGGCAGAATCTCCATCCACCCTCTGTCTGTCCCTCTATCTGTCCCTCTGTCTGTCCCTCTGTCTGTCCCTCTGTCCCTCTGCCAACTCACGTCTGGCCCCTGGAACCATCATCTTCGTCTTCTTCTTCATCTTCATCTTCTTACAACACTAATTAATATTCTCTGTATACCAACCCCTCGCCTACACCATTACTACAGCACTACTACTACTACACCACTACTACACCATTACTACTACACCACTACTACACTACTACTACAAAACTACTACACTACTACTGCTACAATACTACTACACCATTACTACACGGCTACTATACCATTACAACACCACTACTACACTATCACTACTACACCACTACTACACCATCACTACACTACTACTACTACTACTACTACACCACTACTACACCATCACTACACCACTGCTACACCATTACTACGCCACTACTACTACTACACCATTACAACACCATTACTACACCACTACTACACCTCTACTGGACCAGCCCCTCTCCTACACCACTACCACACTGAAGCTTGGTCACATTTGTTTGTATTGCTTTTGTTTTCTTCTTATGTTGAGATGATCAACAGATCTTTCGTGTGGTAAAATTTCATGAGAATCAAACAGACATGTGAGTAATCGCCCCCTTAACCCAGCGTGTGTGCTAGAGACTTGTTTAGTTTTAACCATCTCCAGGGCTGGCTTTAGAACAAATGAGCTGACATACAAGACACAAGAACACTGTATGCAGCCCTGCACATTTTATTTTTAAATTTGTTTTAAAAGAACGGAACCAGATATCCAATCTTTGTATGAGGTGATTTAATCAAAAATCCATTCTGTCAGATTTTAATAATTTAGGACGTAATACCGTGGGAAGTGGAGAGAGGTGCATGATGGGTAAAGCCAGAGGAAAGGGTTCAAGATCTTTTAGCTGATTCGGTTTCACTGATTCATCAGATCCACATTAATGGAGCGTTTTGCTAAAGCAGACGTGTTCTGCACGTAGATGCTCTACAGAATAAACCATTACTTGGTATGGTTACAGACCTTCTGTATCAGAAGGTTCTACAGGTGAAATCATTTAAGTTGCAGTAGACTGGCCAAGTGTCGCTGGGCAGTCGTGCTTCTGCTCAGTGAGTGTGTGGAACGGCTGCAGCTTCCATTAACATTAGACTGGCTTGGCATACGACATAAAGGGATGCAGGAATGAAACAGGCAGGGTTGTCTGGCAGAAGGATGCCTCATTTCCATGTGTGGTGAACGTGAAGCAGGTACACAGCACCAGCCCGGTTCCACCGAGACACATCGCATCCTCTCAAACATGTCTGTAGAACTCATACGTGAGTATTTTGTCACTGAAAAATAAAAACAGCTTTTACAGACTTGAAACCGAACGGTAAGAAAGGAGTCCACAGGGTATAAGGCAGAAACAGAGAGAGCAGCTTCCAGTGTGGCAGTGCTAGGATTAGTGCTCACTGTACCTGGTGGTCTCCTGGGTGACCAACCCCTGAACAGTCTCTAAGGGTGTTCTGCAGGAGGTTCTGAATAAGCTCATGAAGCTTCCATTTAAAAAATCCTTTTTGCCTTTTAATAAAACTTCGAAAGGGAGTGGCAGGTGACGCAGGTCCCAGGCAGGTGATGCGAATCCAAGCTCCTGGAGAAGAACAGTGAGGACACCTGAACGATGGATGCTGTATTATCAGATCACCACTAGCATCAAGGTGCTTATGGGTTTTTTGTATTCTTGAGTGGTAAAATGAATAATTAAAGGATTCAAGTCAGTGTGAGACTTTACATTCGATCCTTTATGTTTCACTCTGTTACTACCAAAATGGTGATTCAGAGCATAAGCCCCATGGAAACAGAGGATGTGTTTCAGTCTGTTGGAAGCTGTGGTTTTCTCTGGACTTTGCAGAAATGTTGCAGAAAGCTAACCTGGAGTAAAGTAACCTGGAATAAAGTAACCTAGAGTAAAGTAACCTGGAGTAAAGTAACCTGAAGTAAAGTAACCTAGAGTATAGTAACCTGGAGTAAAATAACCTAGAGCAAAGTAACCTGGAGTAAAGTAACCTGGAATTAAGTAACCTAGAGTAAAGTAACCTGGAATAAAGTTAACCTGAATATTTCGTTTTTGCCTGCATTATTCAGACACCACTTTACATCTTGTAAACCAGGTATGAATTCAGTGTAATACATTCTGTTTTTGAGTGTTTTTTTTATCTTTATTTTAAGCAGTGGAGATGTCAGGTAAACAAATCGTTGTCAGTAAAGATGTAAAATTAAAAGTTGATTCTACGGGTTTATGCTGTGGGGGTGTGCGGAGACTAGAGAGGTACTGCAGGAGAAAATCTCTTCAGAAACAGGGAACCGTTGAGATAATCTGATGCAATAAGTGTTAATTTCTCACTTACAGAGACACACAGAGAGGGACACACACACACGCTCACACACATATAGGCCCACACACACAAACACACACAATTTCTCTCTCTTTTCCTCACATATGCACACAATCGTACATACACATGCACCTTTTCTTTCACTCACACATGCACACACTCTCTCTACATGTTGAATGTCCAAGTAGAAGAACAAGTTCTGCTGGGGAATCCAATGTTTTTGCAGCCTGCTCATGAGTCTAGTAATGGTATTTGAGCGGCATTCCTTAAGAAAGACTCTTACGTGGCTGTTCTCAGATCAGTGAATGCCACTGTTCTGCGTCTGCCCAGCATGTTCCCATTCCTCACGTACCATGGTGTGGGGGCGGGGCCAACAGCTGCTCACACCCTGTGCTGAACTCTTATGCATTCCAGCACTTGCGTTATTATTCAGAACTCACATACTTGGGAAGATTAGGTACCATGGTAACCAGTTTGTGGTTTAGTACTGCCTCTGTACTAAACACACACCAACTGGCTGGTCTACTGCAGTCTCGCATAAGAGATGCTGATTGCAATACAGAGAGAAAATTTGAATAAAATATCCAACGCGAAAGCTCCACCCAAGGCATCTGTTTTTGTGAAATATTTGCAAAGGGAAAAAATTACATACATGTTTTTTTTTTTTTTTAGAAGAAAATAGACAGGCCTCTGGCTTAACAAGCAGGGCTAGCCACAGGCAGGGGCGTGGGCTGGAGCCAGCTTATGAATAAACAAACACCTCATTTACATTGACTGGGTAAAGACTGCTGGTTGATGCCTCCCCCTCAGAGCTCACCTGCTCTTCTGGTGGTGGCAAATGTATGGCTTGGTATGTTCCCCTGCTGTGCACGTGCATGTGTCTCTGTTGTGCACGTGCATGTGTCTCTGTTGTGCACGTGCACGTGTCTCTGTTGTGCACGTGCATGTGTCTCTACTAAGCGTCGTAGCCGTCTGGGTTGGTGAGCACGTCTTTGTGCCGTGCTGGCCACACCCATAGTCCTGGACACGCCCATAATTCTACCCTTAAACCCGCCCATAACCCCACCCACAGAGCAGCGAGTCTTACCACCTGGTGTTTTTATGGAATGGTTTTCCGCATCGAAGCGAATCTTTTTGATTTAATTTCTTCTGAAGGTCATGGAAGGAAAAAAAAACAAAGCATACAAGCAAAATGATGTATAAAGTGTGTTTGTGTGTGTGTGTGTGTGTGTATGAATGTGTGTGGGTGTGTATGAATGTGTGTGTGTGAGTGTGTGTGTGAGTGTGTGTGTGAGAATATGCGTGTGGAGGTATGGGGGAAGGGGGGAGTCTCTGTCTGCACATTACATGTTTTGAGCTGAAACACTGTTTAAATCATGAGCAGGTCAGGACTGTGTATGGCAGTGGGACTCTCTACCATGCTGTGTAATCATACAGTGTCAGTACTGTATGATAATACACTGTTATTACTGTAAACTGTAAAGTGTCATTACTGTAAACCGTAAAGTGTCATTACTGTAAACCATTGTAATGGTCTGTAATGCACCTCTGTTTTCTGTAATATGACCTGCATTCACATCAGAATACTAACACTGCAGTGCAAGTCTCTTCTTAATGTAGCAAAATGAAATCTCTTACATATGGCTTCAGCTGAAATGTAATATATGAACTTTGTTTAAAAAGCCTTCAGGTATTGTCTTCTGCACAGGCGGAGGACAGGACTGCTACGACATTCATGAACACATCACTCCTCTCACGTGTGATGGCAGACAGTCCCCTGTGGGTAATGAGGGAGTAGAAGGTGGGCATGTAGAACTTTCTCGCAGCTTTGATACCTCATTAACAGCTCAGATGATAATGAACTCGATATATACATTTAATAATGAAGTAGATATATACAAATGTTAATTATTACATGTACGCATATGTTAATGAAGTAGATGTATGCATATGTTAATGAAGTATATATATATACATATGTTAATGAGGTAGATATATACTTATGTTACATTATAAGTCAGTACAGAGAGCAAAACGTAAATGAGCAGGAGTGCTAACAACTGTTAAAATCTTGTGAACACTTGAGTGAAGAATAATATGCAAAAAACAAAAACACCAGTTCTATTTTTTTAGTACATCTTTTCCACACCCCCTTTTAGGGCATTAATCTTGCTTTTTACCCCTATCATTATTGTCAGACAGTTCACAGTTTATTCATAGTAGTATCCATACAGAGAGCTAATGCAACCACAAAAAATCCTTCCACTCCCCACACAGCCCCTCCCACCACACACAGTCCATCCCTCCATCCTAATGGGATTTAATCACAGG
Source organism: Tenebrosternarchus preto (assembly GCA_025802075.1). Taxonomy (NCBI): domain Eukaryota; kingdom Metazoa; phylum Chordata; class Actinopteri; order Gymnotiformes; family Apteronotidae; genus Tenebrosternarchus; species Tenebrosternarchus preto. The sequence continues at coordinate 21,100 of JAOYMR010009567.1, read as the reverse complement.
AAGAGAAACTTTAATTAAATACTTTGATTTCCACCAAGCATTTAATGATAAACTTATGACACAGTATTTAGAAAAAGTGGAAGTAAGGAGAAATAGAGTGGATCATAGAAACCCGTCACTGATGTTAGGGAGGATATTTAAGTTACATTTTTGATATTGGGCCAATAAGAGATCAAGGTGCTTTATTCCATTGTTTCAGACTGTGTTTTATTTCTTGCAGTAAAGACACATAACAAAGTTTGGATCAATCAGGGAGAGATAAATACCAAAGCTTTTACTGTGTGGCATGTTTGGATGGTCATGCCTGTTCAGAGGCAGAAACTCCTGGACCAGTTGATAGAGAAGCCAGATGCCTTTCTGTAAATGTTTATCAGATCCTGGAGCAGTTGATAAAGTAGCCAGAGGTCTTTGCTGAAGATGTTCAACGAATCCTGGACTGTGAAGGATTAGTGATGTGTAGTAAACATCATGAGCATAATGACTTTTACGATGGCATTGTTTCTCATTGTACACCTGACATTTTACTGCATTGTTTGATGGAAGCAGCCAAGGGTTCTGGGAAAAGACTAAACAGTAATGGTAATAAAGCACGTCCTTGTCAAATTCCTCTTTGTAGCTGAAATGTTTTTTTTTATATATATATCTGTTTGCTGAAATAGAAGGAGAGTAGGAGTTATATAATGTTTTTATGTAATTGATAAAGTAAGGGCTGAATCCAGAGAGACCTTTGGGCTGCTCGTGTGTTTGACAGTGTGGTAAGTCCTCATGATTCTGGGTGAACGTGTAACATAAACACTGAGAGCTGTTCTCAAGCACAGCTATGTGTGTGACAGTGACATAGATGGTGGTGTTCACTGAAGAAGACACACAGCATTTTGAAATGACACGATAAACACCCCACACTGACAGGATAGTCATGTTGGTCATGTTCACATGCGGTTTGGTGACACGTCAGTCAAACACAGCTTGCTTTTTTGACGATCTTTTCAAAACTCAATGGTACCCGGAGTAAACAATATTGTCCTTTCTCCTCCTCGAGAGGAATCTGAGCTTTCGGTCTGTTTTTTCTTCAGGGCGGGGTCACAATGAGTTTGGTTATTTCTCCAATGAGCTGCCACTCCAGTCTTCATTCGGCAGAGTGTGTCCGACTGATGATCTGGACTCTCTCTGTGATTGCTTTTGGCGGAGGGTGACCTGCCACCACCAGGTGCTTCACAAGCCCAGATGAGTTTTTCATCCAATCACACAAGCCATTTTCTGAAGAAAAAGAAACCTGAGAAAAATCACAGCTCTTTCATCCAGCGAGTGGAGGATCCTTCCTCTACGATGGTGCCCTGTGCAGACCAACCAGGTGGCACTGCCCACGAGGACTGATACAGAGCCGGGAGCTCTCTGCCCTCTCTCTGCCTTTCTGTCCTCTCTCTGTCTTTCTCTGATGTGTATCTGCCCTGCTTCCACCCTCTCCAGTGGTCTCCAGGCCTTCAACAACTCTACTGGCAACATTTCACGAATCTTTTAGTGTACAGAGTGCACAAATGCTGTGTGTGAAACTGGATATACTTATCAAATGTGGTACACTTTACACTTGTAAACTGAACAGGAACTTTATGATATTTTTGTGTTTTAATTTGCTGGGTCTCTCCAGAGTTCTGCTCTCAATGTAAAGCTGTTTACCTGTTTTTTTTAGGCCCCTCTAATACTGAGGCTTGGGTTAGGGTAATTTCTCAGGTATTGAGGCTTGGGTTAAAGTAATTCCTCGAGCTTTGAGGCTTGGGTTAGGGTAATTCCTCAGGTTTTGAGGCTTGGGTTAGGGTAATTCCTCAGATTCTGTGTTGCTAAAGAGCCGAGGACACCAAAAGTAGGGAGAATTACACAAGGATTATGCATAATCCTAATCCTTGAGAATTAGATAGAGATTATGCTCCTTCTCCCTCTCTCCCACTTTCACTCCTCGTCTCTCACGTTCTCTCTGTCTCTACACAGAACTATACATTCTGAATACTTTTTTAAATAACTATGTTTGGAGCAAACAATTTTGACATTAATCATTATTCACCCAGAAGATTGAGCAGACCTATATTTTGCTCTATATAAAACAAGCAACATTTTAGCATTTGTCACGGCATTTGGTACTTTATATTTATTGTGTCTCTAACCATGCTGTGAAGTTACAGTGTGCTAGAATACTGCACCACACAGTATGGACTTTATGCATTATAGAGGTGAGAAGTGATGTGTGAATGATTTAGCATACTTCTCCTCTGTGTGTGTATGTGTGTGTGTGTGTGTGTGTGTGTGTGTGTGTAGGGGGTGGTGGTGGTGGGGTGGTGCTAGTGTAGTTCTCCCAGTGGGAGATTAGTGTTTTTAATGGAGTTTTTGCCCAAGACAGGGATGTGAGATTGGGAGCACTACAGTACCCACGGGGCAATTCACTGACACGGAGAGAGAGAGAGAGAGAGAGAGAGAGAGAGAGAGAGAGAGAGAGAGAGAGAGGTAAGTAGAGAGAAATATGCATTTAGCTTTCACGCAGTGTTAGTGAGCTTCGTATCCATGTGGGTGCAGCGTGCCTGAATAATCCTGTTCCATTTCTCCCGAGGGTCTGCTGCAGCCTCGCTGGGCTCCTCACAACAGGGAGGGTTTCAAATCTGGGTACATGCACTTCAGGTTCTTAAAGCTCCACTTTAGATATCAGTATCTGATCACAATGAATTTCTAAAAGGCTATTTTGATGGCCCTTGTGGTTTTGCTGTCAGGAGTCAATGAGGAGATTGAGCATTACCTTTTGTGACAGTAGAGGACATATGGTTTTCTAGGACTGGCAGGGTTGTTGTTAAACCTACATGTAACCATGACTCTCACCCCAACTCTAACCCCTAACCCTTCATTGTTTTTTGTAACTGATGGCTGAGAAGTTAGGGATAATATGTTGTAGCTGTATGATCAAAGTTTTAAAGCTTTTCGACGTGTGTACTATTATGTTTGTTAGCTGCATACAATATGACATTTATGCTATGAGCACTTATATTACGTGGAGATGTGGAGCTATGACGTTATTTCCCTGCCAAAACCAGAGGGCGCAAACATTAAATATTAGCACGTTTAACATTTCGCGAGCGCAGAAAGACCAATTTCGTGCACACTTATCTTCGTGCTCACGATCAAACTGTGTGTGTTTTCATTCTCGATTTTATAGTTGTTTTAAAGTATATTTCCTCTGACTCCTTTTTGCACGAGTTTTGACATGGGGTAGTATTCCTGGAATCAGTGAATGCATGGTTAGAAAAGATTTACTATAAAATTATACGTTATACCAACCTAAATTTTACTTTTAACCTAGCTAGTTAATTAGCTAACTCACCCGTATATATTTATTACACTCGCGAAAAGTCGCACGTTTGTGTTTTATGCCCCCTAGTTTTGGCAGGGAAATGAGGTCATATGGAACAAGCAAGTTTACGTTTATACACTGGAGATCAAAATTAGAGAGCAATGTGTGAACACTTGATTTATTCTGAAATAATGTAATGGAAGGGTTTTGTAAGGGGTAAACCATGCCACTATAACAGGGTTTTAAAAAATAACCAAATAACCTTTATTTTGCAAAAAACGTGATCACAGTTAGAGAACAGCAATGACTGTAGCACAGAGAAAGATCATAACTAAATTTTCTGAAGGTTACAGCAGTCAGTAATCAGTAGGAAGCGTACAGGCCTTTGCTTTGAATGACCAGCACATCTGCGGCCACAGGACATCACTAGTCTCTCACACCGCTCTGGTGTGATTTTGCAGGAAAAGGCCATCGGCTAGTTTGGGGAGGGACGGACGATCTTAATATTTGAACATTTCGCGTTTGAAACTAAACCACAGGGAATTTTATGGACGTAAAAGTTTGAAGTAATCGTGAGTAAACATGATTGACACAAGCCGAGCCCTTGCTTGCCTAGACGCTTAAGTTTTGATATTTAAAACTTTAGCTGTGTGTGTTTAGATGCTCTTGTTTTGCCGTTCTGGCGATGGTTGTTGATGGAAAAAAGAACAGTTTCAGCTGTTTGCGAAACGTAGAAGTAAATGTTGTATTTTAACCCAAAAAAAGCGTACTGAACTGTTCAGCTAATGATGAAAACGACCCAGTTGTGACTGGTACAATCCAAAAACACCTATTTTTAAAAAGTGTCAGTGGAAATGGTATTGGATGGAGGAGGAGGATGAAGCTGCTGATTCTGCTGCTGTTGATATTGTTGTTGCTAACGTTGCTGTTGATATTGTTGCTATCGTTGCTGTTGATATTGTTGTTGCTATCGTTGCTGTTGATGTTGTTGATATCGTTGCTGTTGATATCGTTGTTGCTAACGTTGCTGTTGATCGTGTTGCTGAAGCCTCAGAAAGGCTTCGTGCCTGTTGACAGCGTATCACACCTCTCTGCTCCTGAACTCCTGGTGAGGCTTTTAGTAACGCTAGTAAAACCTGCACAACAACCTGTTTAAAAGCAGAAGGAGAATGAGGAGCCCTAGTAGCAAAAAGTCACTGGAAAAAACCTGTTCTGGAGGCCCAGCTAAAGGCAAAGAAAAAAAAACTTACTTTGGAAGAAAGGCTTTCTTTTTGCAGTACATGCTAATATAAACATTCTGAATCATTAGAGCAAGAGTCAGAATCAAGTGGTTCAGTTTATCTATTTATGGAACATCTACTGAGTACATAAATCCAGTAACCCCTCATAAGCCTCAAAGACCTTTTACACACCAGAAATGATGCTTTCAGTCCAAAACACTCCACTTACATCTAAACCCCCCAGCCCTTCAAAACTCAATGGGAAGCAAGTAAAAAGAACTGATGAATATCCTGCAGTAAATGCTGTCTTACTTCCACATTCCAGCCGTCCTGCAGATGTTCACACGAGGCAAAACGAGAAAACTAAGCTGCTAATTAAACAACAAAACATTTACCTCCTTCCAATAATAGAAATGCATGGATTTAAGGTTGAGCCAATAAAATACTTGTATTTAAAGATTATACTTTTCAGGTCATTCATAAAAGCCTTTGAACAATGCATTGAAAGCAAAATGGATAACATGCAAGGCGGGATCAGTTCTCAACAGTCCACCGTAGAAACCTTGTGAGCAGCTGTCTACGTATGAACCCATGAAGAGGATACAAAGATCCACAAGAGAAGCTGGAGTTTTCAACACGATTTTAAAAACACATCTGCATTATTGGATACAGCTTTTAAATTGAGGGCTGCCATTGAGGTCGAGAAAGGCCCAGGCTTGAGGTCGTGTTCACGTTTCCTGTGAAGCTGTTACAATACAAGGACTGTTACAAATAAATGTAACGTTCAAACATTATTACAAATGGAGAATGGTTGTTTGTGACACAAGAAAAGCAAAGTTTAAAGACCTCACAGTTCATAGAAATATAAACAGAAGTTACAATGTACCCAGTTTTTGGTGAAATCCAAACTCCAACAGACAGGTATTTAAAAAAAAAAAAAAGCATCATAAACCTAATTTCAAATCTATCACTAGAGGGTGCATTTTTGCCTCTGCAGTCATTGTCGTATCAGACCAAACCAACTGCAAACCAGAAAACAAATTAACCCGTAATCTAGCAAAGATACTTCAGACTGCTTACATAAGGTCTGTATGTCTTGTGCAAAGGTTCTTTGAGTGGAATCTCATAATAGATTTAGGCACAAAACTAAGGAAGAGGAGTTCATGAAAGCTAGTTATGTTTTGAATGCTTGGAAATGGATGCATGAACTCAATTGGTCAAAAGTGCATGACATCGCCCAAATGTTCAGTCAATCAAAGCCTGTCAAGACAGAATCCCAAGAATCACCGTTGTGTACTTTAGTTTCTTCGGACACAAGTTGCTGTGAAGCGGCCACAACTCCCATCAGGGAAGACCGAAAACAGGAACAAAAATACCTGTGTTCACCCAGGTAGCGCTGCAGCATTTTGTACAGAACCATTGATGGCAAAGTTGAATGCTACATGGGGAAAAAAATGGATATACGTTTAAAATTCATGGACCAGGAAAATGTGACCAGTTATGAAGATTTCTGGAATGGAAGCAGCAGCACTGATTCAAGTAACCAGATGTGCAAAGACAAAAGAACTGCTGTTGTTACTAGAGATGTTCTTAAAGACGAAGCTATAAGGAGATAGATGTGGAAGGGACAGCAGCTAATGCTGGTGATGGTCTGCTTTGACCCACAAAGCCTCTAAATCCAAGTGTGGAATTTGGAGCAAGTGATTCGAATGTCCACAACTGATCTGGAAGAAATGCTAGTCAATCAGTGCAACCAAGATTTTTGTGGAACAGCATTTTACACTCAGAAGAAAGATCGTCTGTGGAAGATCATTAGTCTATGAATCAAGCTGGGCTTCATTTGATTTGCTATAGACGGTTAATGGCAATCAAGATGAATATCCTGAGAGCATCACTCACAGTACCACAAGCAACTTTTATGTTGTTGTCTGCCTGCTGTTGGTTGGCACTGTGAAGCTGGCCATTTCTCTATACTAACAGCTCATAGACGTATGTGCCGAAGATGGTTTCAGATTCAGTAAATGAGGATCTGTGTTCATTCAGCGCTTGCTGAAATCTTGGATGAAGACAGTTGAAGAAGTAAAGAAACTGGAACATCTCTGATGGAGACCGAGTTAAAGGAGTAAAGACACTGGATCGTCGCTGGAGATCAGCGACTCGCTGAAAGGGCACTTGGCATTCAACAGGATGTTGAACATGATTCTTTCACTTTCAGCATTACATTGAAACCATACCTGTCAACAAGATGAAGTAATTTATTCATTGTCGGTTCAGTCTATGATTCCCTAGGCCTCTTGGCAAAGGTCATTCTACCTGCCAAGCACATTCTGCAAGATTTATGTAAACTCAAGGTTGGATGGGATGATTCCCCCAAGAATCAGTTCAAAGATGGCAGGAATATTTGAATGATTAGTTTCTACTGAATACATTCAGTGTAGACGGACACCTCACTCTCAAGAACATTGGCACATATCATGTGCTCCACTGGCATCACAAAAGTGGAGATGAGTAGGGTTTAGTGTCCGATCTCCGACTGGTAAACAGAAGAGAGGTGAGTGGGTTTGAGAGAATAAAGTAGCACTTTTTCACTTCACAGATGACACAAGAGAAAGAAACATTTCTGGCTCATCAGGGTCATTCCAAACACAAGAAAGAACATGGTATCCAAAACCTACAGTCTCCAAAACCCATAGTTTTAAACAAAGACCTGTTAAAAGCAGACAATGCCATCAGGGGCTTTGCACAAAGACAGCCATTCCCAGAGGAAGTCACTGCTTTGCAGAAATGCACCATAAAAAGAGCCAGTCATCTGTACAGACCTGATCCAGTGGTTAAATATGGAGTTTTGAGAGAGGGAGATAGACTGAGCAAGTTGACCTAAGGTTAACTAACCCTAGTTCAGAAAAAGTAAAGCATCGTGCAATTCTGCCAAAGAATAGCCGAATCTCAAAACCGTTCTTTGATACATCCATGAAGCGATGTGTCATGAGGGGAGAAACCACATGCTCTCTACTCTTCACCATCACTGCTGGATATCTCACGTAGATGAGATATCCAGAGCCAGAGCAGTGTCAAAACAGCAGATCTACCAGCTGACTGAATCTCTTCCTGTGTTCATCCGTGTTGGATCATTTGTAGAAGATTGGATCATTTGTAGAAATTAGTATTGTCAGTCTAATTTCTATATCTCGTTCCTCACTTTAGTTAGTGAGTTATTAAGCATTTGCATTATATAATGCTAAACTGAAGAGTTGAGCCTCACACTAATATACGGTACCTGGGTGTATTAGGATAGTACAAGCCAATTAGTTACACATTGGTTAAATATTGTCATGAGGCAATATATGTGATAAATAACAAATGCAAGTAACGAATGCAGCATAAATACTGCCTGAATGCTGAGAGAGAGAGAGAGAGAGAGAGAGAGAGAGTGGAGAAGAGGGAGGTTGTAGGACAAAGAAAACGGGAGATCAAGCCCTAGGAAGAGGTTTCTCCAAATCTAACTCCTCACTCCATCAGCTCTCCTCTTCCCAAACCCTCTCCTTCGGCTCCACTCATCCACAACCCCCTCCCCCCTGGACCAGACTTATCCAAGAACCTGGTTTTCTTTATATCAAACAGCCTGGTTTGCCACCACTGATCAATCAATAGGAACCACACGCTGGCATCCACCAACACTGAAAACAGCCCCAGGGACTCACACCTGATACCACAATGATTTACAGTCCTGAATAACTTTTCTGTGTTGGGCGGGGCCAAAGTGAGTCTTGTGATTCATCCCCCTCATCTCTGAGAGAGACCGGAGATATGCACAGCAGTGAGGGTACAAGTAGGTGAAAGAAAGACATCATCACAGACCTGCGTTTGCCCTACAGTTGGGTAATGGAAGGTGGGAGGGAAAAAAAGAGCATCTGCTAACCATTGTAAATGTTTTGCGTGTGATCAAGTTTTGGCTGTGTGTTGAAAAAAGTCCAGTGTAGCTGTGGTACGGGAGAGAGAGATGATGTCTCAAATAAAATAACTTTCCACACACCCCCATAACACCCCCATAGAAACGCATTGACCTGTAGCCACACCTAGAAAACACTCTAAATACTTGCTCTCTATCAATAACCTGTGCTGGGCTCCTTCTCTCTCCCTCCACACGTCTCTGCCCAGTGACTTGCTGGGATTTTTCAAGTTCATTTTCTCTGTTTTACCCCTGCCTCCTTCAGACAGGATTTACCTTCTCTCCCTCTCTCGCTCTCTCTCTCTCTCTCTCTCTCTCCCCCCCTCTCTCCTTCACACACACTCTCTTTCTTTTCTCTCCTTCCATCTCTGAAACAAGAAATGTGTAGAAAACTCTTTTTTTTTTTGCATTGTCAGTTTAGACAGTTTCTAGAAGTAGGAATTCTCAGCTGGTTCAGTGATCAGTCACCTTTGTCTGTAAGCTCAGTGTTTACCAAGCCCTGACTGACTTCAGACCTGCTACAAACGTGCTTCTCATCTCCTATTGCTTACCATTTCAACCCTATATATTTCTATGACTGACCCCAGACCTGCTGCAAATCCCCGTCTCATCCGAGGCCTCAGCTCGTTTGTCTCCTGCAGTGGAGACCTGCTCCTAGTTGTGGCTCCAGCCCTGCTGTTGCCCTGCCTTTGCTTTTCTTCTCGGTCTCTAATTACTCCTAGGGGCCTGTTCACATGTCCAAGCCTCTGGGGCCTAACTGGTCCCCACTGATCCATTCTAACAGGGCCAATTAATCCAGGATTATAAACCACAGAATGTGTCAGGGACAAGTATACATATCACAGAGAGAGAGAGAGAGAGAGAGAGCCACATCAGGATAAGTGAATTAATAATACACACACACACAAACACACACACACACACATATGCATCTGTTATCATCTTTATTTGTGTTTCGTAATGACCTGCGTGTTACTGGTGGTAAATAATGCTTAAACCCGTCCAACACTCTTCAGTAACCAAGAGGAAATCATTCGGCTATTCTAGTTTAAATATTCCTCAGCCGAAATCCCCCAGTGTGACGATTTTCATCATAATGGAGCAAAACACACAGATGAGCTTAGAGGAATTAGGAGAGAAACAGCAGCACAGATGGGAATGACTGCAGGCTTCAGGTTGAAATGGAGAAAATACAGACTAATAAGTGAATGTAATAAAAAATGCACACTTACCCACACACACACACACACACACACTCAACCACACCTACATTCCCGTCTGAACACGTCAGGTTGCTTGAATGTCACTTTTGGTCACAAACAAACACGTTTATCTCTCTTCCTGCCCTCTAAATGTAACTTCATCTTGAGAAAGTCTGAAAATGACACCCACCCCCTCCCTACACCCTCAACCACACAAGTTCCCTCATGCACACCCACCCACACACATACAAAGTGTCTAAACACAGTTTTGTTGTCCCTGCATACACATCTGACTCCAGTCATCAGGTAATTATCGAGCTCTCGGTGAGCTGACTCAGGCGTGTTAGAGTGCCAGCAAGGCGGCCGTTCACCGTGCGCGCCTACGTCTCCGCGCTCGAGTCGTCCAATTAGAACTGAGGACCGAGGAGTCGTCCAATCAGAACGCCCCGCGGCCGGAGCGAGCGATTGAGCGGGCGTGGAGAGGCATGGAGTGCCTGGCTGATTTGGAAATAAATATATTTCAGCAGTCAGTCGTCTAGTCAGATGGATCTGAACACATCACTCTCACTCTGTCTGTCGAGGCAGAAAGAGGGAGATGGAGAGATATAAAGCAGGGGATGAGAGAGAGAGGCCTGATCTGTTTGTATGACGGATGAACAGACACACGGGGCGTCTCTGGCCCAGCTGCTACACCTAATGAAATGTGTCCCGCTACAAGATTGAGCAAAGTGATTTAAACATGGCCATCCTCACTTCTCTCTCATTGGCACTCTCTCACTGTCTCTCCCTCTCTCTCTCTCTCTCTCTCTCTGTCTCTCTCTCACTGTCTCTCTCTCACTGTCTCTCTCTCACTGTCTCTCTCTCTCTCTCTCGCTCACTCTCTCACTGCCTCTCTCGCTCTCTCTCTCTCTCTCTCACTGTCTCTCTCTCTCTCTCTCTCACTGCCTCTCTCTCTCTCTCTCACTGTCTCTCTCTCACTCTCTCTCTCTCTCTCTCTCTCTCTCTCTCTCACTGTCTCTCTCTCTCTCTCTTGCTGTCTCTCTCTCTCTTGCTGTCTGTGTCCATGTCTGTCTGTTGCTCCTCTTAGCTGAGCCTAGAAATTCTTTCAGCAGGCAAATGGAAAAACAATTTTTCTTATTTTTTCAGACTGCCAGCTGTACAAACTGTTATGAGGAAAAATGGAGGTGAAATTTGAATGTTACTGTCCTGTGCACACTGGACTCCAAAAGCTAATAAGTCTTAAAGTGTGGCAGCGTTGGGGCTGAGGTCCAGCCACACCTCTTCATCTAACCCATTAGCTTTCATCGCTCTGGAATAACTGCTCAAATTTCAAGTAGCATTTTCTGATTGTAGTCCTTGTTGCACGTGAGTGTTGTGGGGTTTTGCAGGTGTACAGCTGTGCACAGCTGTGATCTGGTATATTCTCCGTGGGATTGGGCCTTGGTCACAGTGGAAGGGGACTAGATTAGTTAAAGGTGCCTTTGTTATCAGGGTGGATGGGGCCATGTGTGGCAAAGACCTTGACCTACAGGCGTTAAGGAGACCATCATCAAGTTCAGCAGGTGGAAGTGTGTGTGGACACACACACACACACATACACACACTTTCTTTTTTGCCTGCTCCCTCCAGCTTTCTGTACTTCATCTCTTTGTCTCATTGATGGTGTTTCTTGGTGCAGGCAGATTTGTTTGCTCTAGCTGTGCGACCCAGAGCTGTGCTGCACTGGACTGGTGTCTTATAAACCTTCTCCAGAGCTTCCCTGGAGCATGGTGGAGCTCCTGAGCTGTGGTGGGGGAGTGGTGGGCTGTGGTGGGGTGCAGTCAAGCTACCCGGGGTGCGGTGGGGCCCCTGGGACATGGTGGGGCCCCTGGAGCTGAGGACTAGCCCCACTTCTTTAGTGTGGGCCTTTATTACTTACACACACTTTGTTTGTTTGTATGTTCATCAGCGACACCCAAAGCCACTTAAAGGGGAAAAAATAAAAACACGAATCTTAAACTAATAAAAACCTCTCAGTACGGCTCTGCTCTTTACTTTTGGAAACATTTGGTTCTCTGGGATGTAGAAATGACTTAAAGCACTGCCATTATTTTCTGTTGGCTTGGAGCCACTCCTCCCTCACATCTCTCTGCGTGTGCTTGGGAAGAAAAAGGAAGTTTCTGTTCTGAAATAATTGATTTCATAAACGGAAATAATTGATGTAATAAACTGCTAATTGATTTAATAAACTGTTTGGCTGAGAGAAAGTGATGAGGAGCGAAGCAGGGGAGAGTCTGGAGATGAATTAGGACACAAAGATTTCTTTATGCAAGTTAATTCATATTTTATTTCTAATATCTTTGCAAGCTCTTTCACGCGTTCCTTGTGTCCGATGTTGCCGTCACATGGAATCACTACATGCATCATCACGTCTCTCTTCTGCTGTTGATCCACCACTGCTGTGTCCAGTTGGTTGGTCATTACCATATTGTCTGTGTGTATCTGGAGGTTCCAGAGGATCTTAGCTTGGTCATTCTACACCACCTTCAGGGCAGGATCCCGCTCAGACCTTGGCACCTCCAGCCTGCACTCGACACAGATGTTCTTGTACACTGCGCCAGCCACTTGGTAGTAGTTATCCTCCCATGATGGTTCCTCCACACCTCCACCCTTCTCGGGTTTCTACATGGGGCATCTCTCTCATGTAAAGCTGATTATGCCAGCAGTTTATCTGAGGACTGGTGGTGTTGATAATGTGGATCTTGCTTTTCACATTTACTGTTCTCTCAGGACTTTCCTCACTCTTGGTAGGTATTTGGCTGTACCTGCTTTTCCTTATGGCCTCTTTGTGATTCCCGTTTGCCTGTAAAATTTTACGGTACTTGTATCTGCCCTCAACATCTGTTATGTTTCCTTCTGGTAGTTTGATCTCTTCTGTTCTAGCTGCCTTCCCCGGTTATTGGATCCTGTTCAGGGAAGTTGCTGTGGTTTCATTTCAGGTTCAGTAAACACTGGTCATTGCTGTTATGTGTCGATTCCCTAAGCTTTTCCGGTGTTATTCGTCTCCAGCTGTGGTGGGTCTGATCTCATGCTGTACACTTAGGATGGTTTGGATATGACGAGTGTGCGTGTGTGTATATGACACGTGTGCATGTGTGTATATGACGCGTGTGCGTGTGTATGTGTCGCGTGTGCGTGTGTGTATGATGCGTGTGTGTGTGTGTATGACGCGTGTTTGAGGGTGTGTGCAGGGTGAAGCCAGGACCTTTAGCCTCGTGGGCTCCTGAGTGACTTTTGTTTATATAAATAATAAATATGTATATTCTTTATATTTGGCTGCTTTAAAAGCTTTAAAAATGAGTCATTTCACAGCATAAATGCATGCAAACACACACATGCACATACACATGTTCACATGTGTACACACACGAGTGCACACGCATCTAGAAACTCTGTCTCTCTCTCTTTCTCTCTCTCTCTCTCACACACACACACACACACACACGCACGCCCACACCCATCTACACACACACACACACACATCCTGTTTGACCTTGCTAGAATATGCTGTAAAGAAACCCTCGCCCTGCTGTGTCTTGCACTGCATGTGTGAATTTTTCAACCACTCTTCATTCCCCAGGGCCACTGGCTGAGTGTGTTTGCTGAGGAAACGCACCCAATTACAGGAAGCATTACTGACCTCTACATGTGCCCTCGGGGGGGGTGGGGGCTACTCAGGCTCTCTGTAACTGCCCCATTCTCTTTCCCAGACTGGGTCAGTGTGGGAGTGGGAAGGAGTTAGAGCTGTAAGGAGAGGGTTAGGGTTGAAGGGTTAGGCCTGGGGTAACCCTAACCCCAGTAAAGATGGAGAGATGGAAGGAACAAAAGAACCACAATGAGGGACAGGAGGAAGCAGGATTCCTTGGTGACTGAGAACTACACACTGGTTATTAATCAGGATCACACTGGTCATTAATCAGGATCACAATGGTCATTAATCACACTGGTCATTAATCACACTGGTCATTAATCAGGATCACAATGGTCATTAATCACACTGGTCATTAATTGGTCATTAACCACACTGGTCATTAATTGGTCATTAATCATAATCACACTGGTCATTGATCATAATCACACTGGTCATTAATCACAGTTTGGCAGATCCCAAGGGCTTTGAACAGAGTAGTGTTTGAGTGTTACAGAAACGGAAGACTGTGTGTGTGTGTGTGTGTGTGTGTGTGTGTGTGTGTGTGTGCGTGCGTGTAAGCAGGCCTTATCCACTCTATGAACCTTCTGTGGAGTCCTGTCGAGTCTGTTCCTCTCCCTCCTCTTGCATGCTTTGATTCATTTCAGCTCTTGCTACCTGTTCTGACCTCTGACCTACACAACACCCCTCCCCCGTTATTAACTTATTTGTTTTCAGACACTGGTGAATTAGTCATGGCTGAACTACATCAGGTTTGGAGATTAATGACTAGATCTTCATGTCTCGATTCTCTGCTAAATTCCACCTGCTCGGTTCTTCTAAAAAACACCAGAGAATGTGGTGGTGGTGTTGATTTGATTATTATTATTATTATTATTATGAAATAAATAAACAAGTTATAACAGACTGGCTCATGGGTCTCTTTTAAAGATGATGTGTGTAAATTGCTGGGGAAGGAATGAGGGGGTGTGCTGCTCGGTTGTGTGTTTTGGATACATATTTGTTTATTAGCCAGTCAGCTAGCAAGCAGAAGGGCTGCTAAAGGTAAGTGTGTTCAGAGGAACAAAGATCCTATTGGTGGTGAGTGTGAATCATTTTAAACATAACAGGAAAACCGGGGTATGAATCTTGAGGATACTGAAATATACAGGTAGTGATACGGAAACCAGTAACCCTGCCTACAAATGGAAAAACTAGCAGTAGCCCACACACACACACACACACACACACACACACACACCTCAGTCAGCCCTAACACTGCAAAAATAATCTTTCTCACTTTGCGCTCTCTCTCTCTCTCTCTCTCTGTCTCTCTCTCAGTGATCCTGTTAATCTGGAGCTGTTACTCTCCTCCGTGTCTAGGTCACCACTACTTTCTCATTACAGCTCCGTTCACAGAGTGCAAATAAAACACACCTTGTCAGGTTGGTCTGGAGGAGGATGTCATGCCACCTGAAGCATAGACACCAATGCTGAAGCCTCCACACGCCTCTCCGAGGCAGGGGTGAGGATGCTGGGAGAAGCTCCTCACCAGTCTCTCCTGCTCAGTTCTGGATTTTTGACGGTGGTGTGAAGGACTGGGTGGGTAACTATAGCCATTTTAATCACAAATTTGCATGCAGTTTGATATGACCTGAACTATCAGGACTAGAGTCACGTCCATCGCTCTTCATTCAGTTCAGTTACAATTAAACTTCTAGTGATGGAGATTAAATTAAAAGAGTTCAACCGCATCTTTCTTTGAGCAGACTTCTAATAGGTCGTTCAGATCACTACTGAATTGACTTGGTTTGTAATTGGTTCATGGTACTAGTTAGCACTGGTTAACTAGCTGTTGCTAAAGAATGTTAACCCACCCCAGTCAGTTGGATTAGTCAGTAAGTTCAGTAGTCAGTAGGCAGAAGTATCTTATTGCTGTGTATGAGAGTGGTGGGACCCTGGTGAGCAGCTGGTGTGGATTGGTTAAAAGGTTACCTTTTTAATTTAACCAAAATGTTTCGGCTACATACGTTGCAGGGACTAGTCATATTGTTCACATTTGTCTGGAATGTCTGTGATTGGTCAGGATGCTCACAGAGCAGGATTAAATATCTTCAGTTTCTTGGACGGCTCAAATCAATATTACAGTTTTCAGTATTGCAAAGACCTCTGTTCTGATAATGATGGATGTTGATTGTGTGTGTGTGTGTGTGTGTGTGTGTGTAAATATATCTGTCTCCCTCCATGTGTATGTAAGTGCATATGTGCTGGTTGACTGGCCTGTTGCCCATGGCGCTGTAAGGAATCTGCTACAACACCACAGGATGAAGCACTCAGTGTTGGTGTACAGGGACTAGGGAGTTCCCTTCGGACCTCTCTGCTGGGTCCGTGTGCTGTGAGGCAGCCGTGCTGTTGGAGGAGGCTGGGAGACCGAGCCGTCCTAAGCTGCGTTCTGTCACTGCGTGTGGACGTGTGCAGTGTGGCCTGTTCTCTCTCACTCTCAGACAGGAACTGGAGAAGTGCAGGAGGATGAAATCACTCTCTAACAAAAGAACTCATGGCTCAGCATATGATGTAACACTCTATTAGTGATTTCTATTGTGTACAGTTGGAAGCTTTATGAGATTAATATAAACTGTGGACACGTAAAGATAACAGGAAGCTGAGCATTACACTGGAACAGGGTGCAGTGCATTAACGTTCCACTGTGCACTACAGGCGTCACTATCTTGAGCTCTGAGGTGACTTGTAAATGTGACACAAGGCTAATGGCTTTGACAAATTACTACTAGCATTACCACATTGCCCAAATGACAGAAACTAGCTGTTGTCATGTGACTTGTGTGCTTCTGCCTCCACAAAGACGCTTTAAATGCAACACTTAGAGTTTCCCACATGTCACACACACTTGCGTGACTCAATCAAGGAAGCAGCATTGTGGAGGTCTATTAAGGACTTCTTAGCCCAAAGTGATAGCCGTCCTCCATGTTCTACTTCACTTCCTCTCCGTTTCGACCTTCTGATGACCCCTGCTGCTGAAGTGAGACTCAGTACAAGTGTTTTACAGAGCCCTCCTGGAGTGAACGTTCATGGATGTTAGTCCAGGAAACTCCACCACTGCTTTCAGGTCCCATTATTATTTCTTGTAAAGGGAGATTCCACAACACACTGTGGTTTGTGAGTGCTGTAGTTGAGGAGCTGTAGATGAGGTGCTGTGGTTCATGTGTGTGGTAGTGGTGGAGCTGTAGATGTGCTGTGGCTGTTTGAGTGCTGTAGTGGTGGAGCTGTAGATGAGGTGCTGTGGTTCATGTGTGGTAGTGGTGGAGCTGTAGATGTGCTGTGGCTTTTTGAGTGCTGTAGTGGTGGAGCTGTAGATGAGGTGCTGTGGTTCGTGTGTGTGGTAGTGGTGGAGCTGTAGATGAGGTGCTGTGGTTCGTGTGTGGTAGTGGTGGAGCTGTAGATGTGCTGTGGCTTTTTGAGTGCTGTAGTGGTTATGCTGTAGATGAGGTGCTGTGGTCATGAGTGCTGTAGTGGTGGATAGGCAGTGTGGGGGCTGAGACTGTATGAACCATTTTTTTTCTGGGGGCTTTTGGGAGTAAAATGTGCAGAGAGTTTCCGTGGTAACAGCAGATAACGTAAGAACAGGCATGATGATTGGGTTCCATAAGTTGACGCCCTGAAGAATCTTCTGATGTGGCCTGCATGGTTGCCATCATGATTACAGTATAAATACTGTGGAAGGCCTCTGATGTTGATTAGTGTTGTGTTATGATTTGATTTGTGTTTATCTGTTGTGCGATCAACTGTGCATTACACTCGGAACTCCAAGCCTCTAACACCAGAATAAAACCAGATGAGGACTACATTTCTTTTCGTATATCTATTTTTTGTGTTTATATTTGTTCCTTTTCCGCTGCGTTTGTCAGTTTGTGTTGTAAATGCAGCCTGTATGCGAGTCCTGCGTCAACCTCCTGGTGTTATTAGACGCCCACACACTCCGTTCTGCGGGTGCTGGAACGGCATGGTGGGAAGAACAGCGTTCACTGAGGGGAACGTCGTCACGGAGATGCTGTGCTCACTGAGGGGAACGTCGTCACGGAGACATTGTGCTCAGGATGCTGCGTGTGTCTGCGGTTCGCTTCCTCTATCATTTCTTCTATCGTTTCATCTCTCTCTTCCACTTCCAAAATGGTGCATTTCACCATATATATCTCCAAGCTGTTAAGTGAGACTTCATATATAAAACTTTTTCTGCTTTTTGTTTTTGCATGGACAAGGACTTCCTTATCCCTCTTAACAGTGTAGCTGCTAACCTGACCCTGACACTAACCCTAACCCTAACCCTAACCCTAACCCTACCTCAGTGCTGCCATCTGCTTGAGCTGTATGAGGCACAGAGGTAGGTCAGGAGTGTAACATGGTTGTTGCTGTAAGTTTTATGAGGTGTGGAGTAAATTGCCTCTAAGGCCTTTAAAGTTAAATCCTCCCTAAACTGCTAATAACCACCCACTTTAAGAGGGTAGGATTGGAAGAGAAAATAAATGCTCACCCTGAGGATTCTTTATTGTGGGACTCATTGATAAATTCATCTTTGTGTGTTTGTGTGAAGCTTTATAGGGTGTGTTCACATTCCTGAGCAGAATTAAATATTTATAGAACTTCCACTTTCTTGAATGTCTGTGCTGTATAACTGTGCTGAATTTCAAGCATTACATCCAGTCTTTCTATTGGCTACAATCCATTTGTCTAAACAATATTCTTAGCAAAATGTTAAGGCAAGTTGCTAAGCAGCAAGAGTAGAGCACAGCCTGAGAGGCTGGCAGCCTGAGAGGCTTGTGGGGCAGGCTGGGCTTTGTAGGAGAAACATCAGTAAGCCTGAAGGGGAGCCAACACAGAGGTAAACACAGGCTTTAATTAGTCACCTCTCTACAGCCGACAAAAGGAGATTAATGAGGGACCAGTGTCTCCAAAAGAGAAGCCCGGCAACACTGAGGTCTCCTGCTGATAGAGTGACTGTGCCCATGACTGTGTGTGTGTGTGTGTGTGTGTGTGTGTGTGCTTTTAAAGGTTTCTTATGTGTCTTGTTCTTTAGCAGTTAAACAAAACGGACAAAACATTATTTTCTAGGAACAACCCCACTATATTGGGTATCAAATCTGAAAAGATTGTTGTGTTCTGGCAGGAACATCCTGTGATGTGAATTCCACTGCACCCCTCTGAGCTGAAGCCTGGCAGAACATAACACAGTAAAAACCTCCCACTGTCTGTGATAACAAAAGAAGTTCAGCACCAAGGACAGCGCACAGTCGCACGGTCGGAAAACTTCAGTACCATGGACAGCATCTGTTTATTGCATGGGGAGACGGCAGCTAGAGCTCTTTTCTTCTCCTGTCCTGACAGAGGCCTGTAATTCTTGCGTATGTCTTTGCTTGCTGACTGAGTCACATGCAGCTCGCCCACCGTTTCATTCCGTTGTTTGGATCCTGGCTCTGCAGTGCTCCGGCACGCTTGATCAAACCAAACTGTAACTTAGAAGCTCATTCTCCACAAAAAAAATCAATCACAGCATTGTCCTCTGAGCATTCGTGAAGGTAACGCATCCATGAAATGTGTCCCGTCACCCAACTATGCTGGGAAATGCTGACACAGCAAATCTTTAAGTGCCACAAAAATGTATTCTGAAGCTGTCAGTGAAGGTTATATCACAAACGCTATACTGCACACGAACAGTGGGGAGTTTGTGGTTTCTTTTACTCTGGTCTGGTCATGTTTTAAGGTTAATCTGTACAATGCTAACATTTTTAGACCGTTGAGAGTTTCTTGTTAAATACAGATATAAAAACTTTTTAAAGGTTGTGGTTCAGTCACAGTGATGGACTAGACATTTTCTTTATAGCAAAGCTGATAGAAGAGATGAGAAAAACTGCCCCCTTTTTGTGGATGGCCTACACACACACACGCGCACACATGCAAACAGGCATAAACAGACACACACATCTATAGGAATCCCCCTTGTGTGGCCTGCAGTCTGCTGGAAACTCCCGTGCACACACAGCAGCCAAACGCGCTTAGAGTCCCGCGTCTTCCTCAGTGTTGTAGCGGCCTCTTTGCCAAATGAGATCATGTAGAGCTTGTAAACACACAACAATCTCGGAGTCTCGCAACCTCTGTGCTCTCGGCTGCCTCTTCATTTGGCCTGTGGATGCTGTGCTGTTTCTTCACACGCTTGATCCAGCGTCTCGGCTAAATGTGACGCTGTGAAGGGAAGAAAAAGGGAAATGAGGGACCGTGTGACCCATGCAGTGCGTGTGCAGTGTGCGTGTGCAGTGTGCGTGTGCAGTGTGCGTGTGCAGTGCGTGCAGTGTGTGTGTGCAGTGCGTGAGCTTTTCAGCTGAAATCACTCTTATTGTTCAATAAAGCCATTAAAGGCTGCAGAGTGAGGTGGCAGTATTCTGTGGTGGAGCTGCACTGGTTCGGAGGGATTTGCACGCTAGCGGAGTGTTGCAGTAGAAGCTGTGACCACAGTGCTCATAAGCTGCAGATATGCGCTTCTGCACTGTTAATGATCTGCTTCCAAAACGCCTGCTTATGTTCTACTGTTTATCGCTCCGTCACGCTTGTGTGTAGCGCGACACACACGGAGGCTTTGTGAAGGTTTACAACCTTTATTCAAAAACGAAACATGGAACAGGTTGAGCGCTTGATTGAACAAGCAGACTTCACACACTGGGAAATGACACGACGCACACACACGTTTTAATACACACACCACGAGCAAGGCAGGCACACACACTCGGATATGCAAACACAAATGGAGGAGTCGGGGCGTCCACTCACTCACGGGGCGTGACGCCCTCAGGACGCTGATCTGATGTCCACAGCGTCTGATTTCGTTACTGTTTTCTGTTCTACATACAGCCACAAAAACTTTATTGCATGTCTATGTTGTGATGCCCACGTTGTCATAGAAACACTCGCAGGTTAGTGGAGCCTGACGCACAGTTCGTCTGATACACGTCCTGCGCTGTCTATGGTTAACTATGGTTACCTCTATATCACCTGAAGGTCTGTATCGGCTGGAGAGAGATGCTTTTCCAGGATCTTCCTTCTTCATTCCTGTTGTAGGGAATCAGACTTAATTGTCGTAATTGTCTGCTCCTTTGGGTTTGTGCCAGCTGTGTGTTAATGCATCATTAGTTTATTTACAGGTGTAAACAGGACAGGACCAAGGGTGGGTTTAACGTGGTGATTATCAGACATCTCACTGACCACGTGATGATCATCAGACATCTCACTGACTACGTGATGATCATCAGACATTCCACTGACCATGTGATGTTCATCAGACATCCCACTGACTATGTGCTTTGCTTACTGAAGACCAGACTGGAAAGATGGAAAGCTTCCAAACTGGCAGGAATGAAAAAGGGTTTAGGGTTTAGGGAAACTGGGTGCGATCTAGGGTTAATCACTCCTGTGTTTGAGTTTTATTTAATTTTTTGGAATTAAGAGGATGGTATAAAAATGAGGGGGAGGGCGAGACATGAGGAGGATTGAGAAGGAGACGGATGTAAGGAGGAGGGAGAGGGTGAGGGAGGGAGCGATGGAGGGATGTAGGGAGGGAGGGAGAGGGGGAGAGGAAGGGAGCGATGGAAGGATGTAGGAAGGGAGAGGGGGAGAGGGAGGGAGCGATGGAGGGATGTAGGGAGGGAGGGAGAGGGGGAGAGGGAGGGA
>JAOYMR010008879.1:0-27265 GCA_025802075.1 Tenebrosternarchus preto | reverse complement strand
ACTTACAGATAAACATTATTATATGCATCTTAGCATGAGATAGACTCTCTGTCTCTCTCTCTCTCTCTCTCTCTCTCTCTCTCTCTCTCTCTCTCTCTCTCTCTCTCTCTCTCTCATTACCTCTCTCTCTCAATCCACATAACCTGGCCTTACTTCTATCTAGTAACAGGATGGAGGTCCAGGGGTTTGGCAGCAGAAAGTGGACATGATGAAACTGAATCCTGGACTGTAACAATCGACTGGACAAAAAGCAGACGGGGAGGGTTGAAGGACGAACACGTAAGAGAGCAGTGGGCCTGGAACCCATCTGAAATGTTTCATATCAGCGATCTGCAGCTGCAGGGTTCACTGTCCTCGACTCGGTCCTGCACGCGGCACTTTAAGCACGTTAAGACAATGGATGATAGTTTGGTCACCTTTTCTCACAAACTGTAAGGAGGTGATGATTTAACTCCCACATTCCCATCTGCTAGTCCTGGCCGTGAAAACCTCCCCTTCACGCGTCTGTCCATGGAAGCAAAGCATTATAATTACCTGATGAATTCTACCAGGTGTGTAGAAGGAAGGAAATCCTCTGAAGTCCATATTTGCACGGGAGTCCAGACTTGAAACGGGCTGAGCCAGGAAAGAATTTCTAGACATCGTTAATAAGAACACCAGGCACCCTCCTGTGTGACCACAGTTCACCATGATCCTTTAATGAGGTGATTGGAGGATGTCAGCCGTGGTGGTGTGTCTGATCTCCCGCGTGGTCTCCAGCTCTCCTGAATCTCGAGCACAGTGTGGGAACGCGACTCTTCATCAGAGTGCTGCTGGACCACACTAATGCCCCAGGAGAAGGATGAGCTTCTCATTAATGCCCCAGGAGAAGGATGAGCTTCTCATTAATGCTCCAGGAGAAGGAAGGGCTCATTAACGGACAGCAAGCTGACAACACGAGGTTCTTCTGTGTTGGCCGGTGAAGCAGCTGGGAATATGTGTCACAGTTTAGTCACGGTTTCTTTTTTAACATGCATTATTCTTTATGTGTTTGATTGGTGGATTACTGTGTATGAGGTCACTGGAGAGGCGGAGCCTAACAGAAGTTTTAGACTTATGATTCTCTTCAGACTAGCAAGAAAAGAAGCAGAAACACAGTTCTGTTCGCCTTTCTGTAGCTACTCCACTTATGGTTGTCTTCCTCCATCTCTCTCACCTCCATCCTCATCTCTCCACCTTTATCTCAACTGGACTCAGGTGTGAGAACGAGACAGATTCACACTCCACCTGTCTTCTTCTTTCACACCATTATATCCCCTCTACCCCTCACAACACAACACACACACACTCATGTACACACACACACACACACACACACACACACACACACTCATGTACACACACACACTCATGCACACACACACACACACACACACACACACACACACACACAAAACAACACATCTACACACATACAAAATACCACATAAAGACACACACACACATCATGTAAACAGTGGGTCTTTTTAGTGTTACAGCTTTGTAAAGGAAGTGCACTTCTTCTTCCATATTTAATTAACAGACACTGTAATACCATTAAGAGCATTTGTCTGCACATCACTCTGTTGTTGAGGAATTTCCCCTCCTGGTCTGAAGAGGGCGCTTGTCTTCTAGTATATTCCTTTAGTCTCAGAGCTCCTGAGATTTACATGGTGAGAGAACAAACAGACCTCTCAAAGTGCATGTCTGTCGTGATGCTGGAGCTGACAGAGAGAGAGAGAGAGAGAGACTACTGTGCTAACGATCTCCTGCGGAGTCTTGAGAACTGCTCTGTGGCCACTGAGACTAACGATCTCCAGCAGGTTTGTGGAAGTTGCACTGAAGATGAGCTGGACTTTGTCAGGGCTGGTTGTTGTTAAAGGACTCTGGCAACAAATTGACTTTGTCAAAGTCTTTTTAAAAGCTGTTTTTCCAGACTTTTCCGAGGTGAAATGGTTTCCATTGCTTATGCTTTAGCTACTGTGATCTCACCAAACATCTGTGCCAAATATTCATACCAATTTGTAAAAGTCATAGATATTGGATTGGAATGAAGTCATAAGAAACATACAAACATGATACGTAACAGAACTGAGCTGAGCTGGGACGAGCTTGCGTTGGTAAGAACATGTCACATCAGACACATCTGTCACATCAGACACAACAGACTCATCTGTTACATCAGACACAACAGACACATCAGCACATCAAACAGATCCATCATATCAGACACATCAAACAGATCAGACACAGCAAAAACTACCGAAACAGCATCCAACCGTCACTACCGAAACAGCATCTAACCGTCACTACCGAAACAGCGTGTAGCGCGAGCCAGAGGCAGGAGCGTCCGTGTGTATTCCTGGAACATGCCTGCACACTGAAGCAAGCTTGGCATTTCTGTTTATGTCCTGTTTAAACAGACGCCTCTGTTGATTCCAGCAACCACAGTCTGAATCACTGAGACACCACAAACCAACCCAAAACTCTGCCTCCACCACCTCCCTTCCAGGAACGTGAGGAGATGCGGCGTGTGTGTGTGTGTGTGTGTGTGTGTGTGTGTGTGTGTGTGTGTGTGTGTGTGTGTATGGGTGGGTGGAGGGAGTTACCTGCGCTGAAAGGCAACAGACAACCCAACAGCACTGCAGAGCTCAGAGTCATGAGTCAGGTTCGTTATGGTGGGGAAAGTGGATCTCTCTTGAGTGACAGGCTCTGTTTACATGTCAGCTTGTGAACTGGATCCAAATCTTCTGGTTGCTTTTGATTCAGCTCTGAACCTGTTTGTAAACACTCTTGAAGTGCATCACGAATGCGCATTTGGAGAAATATGCACTGATGTAGCACAGACTGATGTGCCAGAATTTATTCACCAAACAACTGTTGTATAAACCAAATCGAATTAAAGCACTGTGCTGCTGGATTTACCAACCTTGTTGAAACTTTGGAATGGAAAAAAAAATAATAATAAAATATATATATATATAAATACCCATAACTCCATTGATGTGGAAGGATTTTGGGCTATCAGCTCTGACAGTTGTGATGAATTAGTATTTGATGCAGAACGGTTTGAGCTGAATCAGACAGAACACTGTTAAAACAGCCTCTGGCCAATGGCAACAGTGGTAGATGTCCCACAGTGAAAATGTCCCACTGGTGGGATGTGTCTGTTGGGGTGTGTGTAGTGGAGTGTGTGGTAGGGTGTATCTGGTAGGGTGTGTATAGTGGTATAGTCTTTTATACTGGGTTTTGGTTTAAGATCCCCTCACCCATTCTAGCCACTCAATACAGGGATTCGTTACAAATGCTATAAAATATAGTAAACAAATCAAATATTGTCAAACAAAACAAAAAATAAATCCATGTTTGATACCATAATTTCATTAAAACAACCCGATCCCATAAAAAATAAAAATCCTGATTTGTTTACTATAATTTTAATTGATTCTCTGGGGAGATTTTTGAATGTCATTTTTACACGTTTGTCCATCCTGGATCCTGCCGGCTCCAACCCCCCACCACCACCACCACCACCCCTGGCAGCTCCTGCCGTGAGGCAGCGGAGGGTCGCTGCTAGTCGATGATGGCACTGTTCTGCCCTGCTGTTTCCACCACTTCACATAACAGCTGAAAGCACACACACACACACACACACACACACACACACACACACAAGAACCTCTTTCTCATTAAACACAGCATCCCCTTTGACTATTGTCCTACAGAAACACAACAACAACTGGAGAGGCAGGCTGATGATGCTCTTGAAACTGTGTTCAGCTTTATGGTATGACTCGACTGGTTTGCTGGTTGTTTGCTGATGACTCAACATAAGCTGGTTGTACACACCACAGTGCAGCTGAGCTCAGCACATGTCCAAGTGTTAGTGCATTTGTGCTGATCACACACTTACATGATCATATGCACTTCAGTCAACTGTGAGGAGTGAACAATGAGGAGTGAACAGTGAGGAGTGAACAGTGAGGAGTGAACAGTGAGGAGTAAACAGTGAGGGGTGAACAGTGAGGAGTAAACAGTGAGGGGTGAACAGTGAGGTGGGAACAGTGAGGAGTAAACAATGAGGGGTGAACAGTGAGGGGTGAACAGTGAGGGGTGAACAGTGAGTAATGTGTTGATAGGAAGGTTTGGGTGAGACATAATCTAAAAAAAAGTCAGCAACCATGATGCATTCTGGGTAAAGTCCAATATGATGGAGGGTAAAGACTTGACCTCTCTCCCACACAGACACACTCACACACACGTACACACACATACACACACACACATCCTTGTTCATGGAGATATAAAATCTTTCTCCTGATTTTTTTCTGATTTATCTCTGATTGACTGTAAAGAACTTTTGAGATCAGTCTATTTCTGAGAGCAATCAGTAAGAAGCATGAGTCACCTTTTCGTGTGTGTGTGTGTGTGTGTGTGTGTGTGTGTGTGTGTGTGTGGTCTTATGTGTGTGTGTGTGAGGTCATGTATATGTTCTTGTGTGTGTGTATGCATGTGCCTGCATATGTGTATGCATGTGTGTGTTCCTGTGTGTCCACGAGTGTATACACGTGTGTGTGTGTGCGTGCATCTATACATCCGTGTATGCGTATCTGTGTGTGTTTACCTGTTTGTACACGCTTGTGTTTGATTTGTTGTGAGGATATGATTTCTGATTGATCGGTGGCAGGTGTATTTTGAGACAGATTAGATCTTTAAGCTCCATTACCTGCTGCAGTCTGGGGCTGATAAAGTCGTCTGAGAGCTTTAACGTGTCGTGATGGCGACAGTGGAACTGGCATGTGCTCTAATGCATCTCCACGGAGACACATTAACTCGTTTCTCTGTTTTCATTCAGTGCCTCTGTAGGGGATTGGCACTAATCCTTTCGCACACGTCTTCAGGGTGAAGCCTGAGCTCACATTGAGTAAACAGCAAAACCCTCTGCCATGTCAGCAGGGAAAGAGCAAAGTACAGAAGACAAAACAATGACCCACCAACTCTCTCTCTGTTTTTTTCCCCTCTCACTTGCTCCCCTTTTCACTCTGTTGTTCTTTTTTCTCTCTCTTTATCTCTCTGTTCCTCTCTCTCTCTCTCTCTCTCTCTCTCTCTCTCTCTCTCTCTCCCCCTCTCTCTAGCTCACACAGACTCTAGCATCGGAGGTGAGAAGGAAAAATCTCCATCTCGTGAGGCTTCTGCTGGACGCTCCAAGCTCGGAATAAACAGCACTCCCCTCACTCTGCCCACCTTCACCATCCTCATCCTCACCTTGGGACTGCAGTGGGCCTTGAACTAACACACACACACACACACACACACACACACACACACACACACGCACATGCACGCAGACATTTTTTTTTTACTTTACCAGGAAACCCCATTGAGATAAAACCTCTTTTACAAGAGAGACATGCATGCAAACACGCCCCTACACTTGCACAACGCATGCACACACACACGCACGCACCCGCACACACACATACACACACTCACACACATGCACGCACGCGCACACACACTCACACAAATGCACGCATGCATACACACACTCACACACATGCACGCATGCATACACACGTTTTGTACACTATAACAAAATGATTAATTCCTAGTATTTTTCCAAGATCACCCTCTACGAGCAGTAATGAAGAGTGGCCGTGAGCTGTGTGGGGCACAGGGGGGTGGAGCTTGTTCTGTGGACATATCTCTGCACTGGGTCTGGAAGTGGGGGGGGGTGGGGCTTGTTAAGATTATATTCTAAACTCCACCTTCAGTCAGCCAATCACAGACAGCGAAATGCAGGATACAGATTGTAAAACAGTTACATATGTACACCCACTCATACACACACACACAAAAAACATATATACTCCCCTCATACACAAACACATAGGAAATACGTGCTATTTCTAGAAAGAGAGAAATGAATGTTATGCACAGCATAGTCTGTATATAATGGTGTTTGGAGTTGGTATTTTAGGGAGAAGAGTTTTAAAGTAAAAATGCTTCAACAACACTTTTCTAACTTTATTATATATAACATAACCCACTTCAGTACACATACTCACAAATATATCTCTCTTTCACATCAGTATCAGATGGATTCATGTCACTTTTCCAATTGGTATATTTGATTCCTTTCAAGAGGGTTTACAGGCAAATTTTGGACTGAATCAAATGAAACCAGAAGATTTGGATTTAGTTCACATGTAAACAGGTGACTTAAGGTTGGTTAACATTCTCCACCATAATTAATCTCTCTGATTCACTCTCTTTCTTTAAATAATCTGAAATCACATTCACACAGTTTCTAAAACCAAAAAAAAGTATATAAATTATATATTCAAAGCCTTCACATTATCTAGTTTTTAGCGATCCATTATGAACTTTTGCCTTTTAAACTGCACTGAGGGCATTAAAGAGAGATTGATAGTCTTTGCAGCCATAGAAACTGAGAGTAGGAGTTTTGAGGTTAATCTTCTCACATGCCATAAGATGCTTCTAATGATCATCAAACCAATGTAAAAGGGGTGGAGATACCAAATGTTTTTTTGTTTTTTGTTGTTGTTGTTGTTAGAGAAAAATTACTTTAGCAAACATGCTAAAGTTCACCAAAACAAAGTCGGCTGAATCGACTGAATCCTAAGAGGAAATTAATTTGACTTCAGACTGCTAATTCATAGCCATAAAGAGTTTCCCACCACATCATAGACAGTTTATCACATCAAACATATATTATCATTATCAAAGTACCCATTAGAGACCCAAACTCACTGTACTATCTATTTAGAATACCTTCTACAAAACGCTTTTGGTTTCAAGGCATTTTCCAGACTATATGATATACAGTTTAGGTATTTCTTTCTTTTTTTTTTTGTTTTTATTAGTTTTTATTGTTAATTTTTTCCTGAATGTTGTTCGGGTGGAAGACAGAGCTGCAGGGATGTTCTAGCAGAGGAAATGTAAACTCATTAGACGTGTGTCAGATATTTGTCAGACAGTTGTGCAGAGCTGAGAGGAACGCCCAGAATTCCATAATTCCGAGACGCTTGTCCCTGCGGTGGCTCCGCCCCCTGGTCCACCCCCACGTCTCTTTTTCACCATGTCTTCAGATTTTCAAGATGTGATATGCAATTAGATCTCATCCGAGAGCTGGTCTGAGCATTCGGGGAGTCTCATCCATCATCCTGTTTCATCCGCACACACCCGGGAGCAGGGGAGTCACTCCTGCCTGTGTGAACAGGTTATTCGTAGCCTGTGAAACTGCTACCAGGTCACCTAGAATGAGCGAGAGGCCTGACCTGAAAAAAAAGGACTTCCTGTCCCGAATTCTCTCGCTGTACGTTTAGTCATGTGACCTAGATACGAGCGCTTTAAAGGAAGAGCGAATCCCGGAGTCGTTTGTCCAAACACGGATGATCTTCAGGAGATGGAAAAGCCATGAAAACACAGTGAGAAAAACATCACAGCTTCAGCAGTCGTGCCCATCTTGGTCCTTAACTTGCATCAAATGCACAGTGAACCTTTATTATAGCATGTGTATAAATGTATATATTTGAAGTCACTCACTGTTTGTTTATGTGTTTTATTATTTTGCTTATCTTTTATATTGTAAAAGTTACAGTGAGAGGAAATAGTCAATCATGAGAAGACTTTTTGAAGGTCTAATAGTTTTAATAAATTCAGCCTAGGTCACAGTTCTTCATAATTAAAGAGGAAAAACTTATTCATAAAACTCAAAGCTCTCCGACCCTTCGTATTTCACTCCTCAGTGCTGCTTTGTTATTGTTCATTATTTGTAATTTTGTTTTAATTCTAAATAACAAAAGGCAAGAGTGAGTTTGTTGGTTTTGTTTGATTTATATTTGGTCATGGTATCCCAGTAATTACATAACAACCAGAACATTCCAACAGTTCTAAGTGTCCAAAGAAGAGGAACACTCTGAGGAAGAGGAACTCTGAGGAAACCCTTCAGGATGAAGGTGGCTGTATCAAACCTTGCTGGGATTTACCCCCTGACCTCTGCAAACAAATCAATTCCTGAGGTGCTGCAGCAGTTGAACTTTCTAGATGGTACCAGTGGCGACGTAGTTAGCATGCAGGCTTCGTGTTTTCACAGGCTCAGGCGTGACGTGCATCCAAATCCCGATGAGAATGGTTTTCCCGGGGGTGAGGATGACGCTGATGAAGATCTTTTGCTTGATTTTAATACTAAAGAGAGTCATTGATGACAATAGCAACAAATGAAAGCAGTTGCGTTATGCAAATCTGAACATACAGCTAGCTAACATTCAACATTTATGACTTTTACACAGTTTGTCCATGCAAGTGAACTTTTAGGTACTTTAGAGGCCAAGCTCAGATATTTTTTTGTTTAATCCATGAAAAGCTTTGCACCTTTAACAGGTCTGTCCTGTGTTGAATTGTTTGTTTTGCTGTTCGTTTGATAAGTCTGGGTCCTTGTCACAAGGACAAAAAGTCATTATTTCTACTCATTCTCTAATACAGTATTTCAAATAAATGTGTATGTTTCACTGTGTGCTGCTGGTTTTGTGACTGCACCACTGAAGGGTAACAGTGGGTTGTGATGGCCGGGACCTAAACTGTCTGCCTCTCATTCGGTTTGACAAGTGTGTCACCTGTCAAGCTGGCTGCCGTCTTCATGACCTGTGGACTTTTGCATCTCAGTTTGTCATATCTGCTCTGTGTGTGTGTGTGTGTGAGTGAATGTGTGTATTAATTCTGGAGCAGGAAAAGTTCTCCTGACAATCTGCAGTCTCCCCATGTGCACACACACACACACACACACACACACACACACACACCTAACACTCATATAACAACCACAGCTGTCCCTTTTGCCAAGTTAACACCCAGTCCGGTCCGGTCCGGTCCGGTCCGGTCCAGCACAGAGAGAGACCAAGAGCAGGACCAAAAAAGAGAAAAGTGTGGAAGAGGTTACAAGCAAAATGAATGAAGACATGAAGAAATAGGGCCAGACAGAACAAGAGAAAAATAAATGTAATAAAGTTCACTGAATCTCCTTCTGCTTTCCCAAAGGGATCGTCTAGACTTCGATGGCTGGAAATAATGTGAGAGGCATTGGGGCCTGTGTGTGTATATATCCAAGCCCCACATCACCACCTCATAACTCAGCAGACCTACTCTGGACGGTTCATCTTTGTACTCACTGCCACAACCACAGTACCAGGCAGTCAGGCACTGTACAAGCTGGGCTCAGTCAGAGACTTTAGCCAGTGGACCGAGACCCACAGCAGACATGCTTGCTGAAATTTAATAAGGGATTAGTGAATTTTTGTAATTATTAATTCTGAGTGGGATGCAGTGTGTAGTTGAAGAAACACAGTTCTGTTTTGTTACTCTTTCTCACAAAGGCAGGTCTGGATGCAGGTGCATAGTAAGAAAAGAACTAAAACACAAAGGGACAGACAAGGCCAAGACACCAATAAACTGACAACAAGGCAAGATGTATAAACAAACTGGCTGACTGGAAAAACAACAGCTTAGCAACTCTGCTAGGCAAGAGAGGGCCTTTCCAAGGAACAAACTCAAAGACAGAGCACATAAACTGTGGAGGGTGAGACCAGGATTGGAAACAGGTGAAAACTACAAATGGAGTGAGAACAGCCAGGATCGTGTTGGATGGTGAGGTAGAGTGATGTAATAAGTGGGGAGGCGTGGCCTTGGGTGTAACACATTCAGTATCTGTTGGGCTTAAAATGCACTGTCCTTTTGCTTTTAGACTGAAGTATAGACTGAGGTTTTTTTTTTTGGTAATGTGAATTATAAACCTCTCGTGTATTAAACCAGCTATAATCAAATCATCAATGACAGATGATAGAAATATTGACCCTTTTCATGAAAATCAGCATTAGTAAAATATGTAATATGGTGAAATTGCTAATGATTCTTTGAATAATAAAATATTCCTGCAAAAGTGTTATTGTGTCTTCAGAAAGGTTGTTTCTGTCACAAATGGATCAAAATAATTAGCAGTGAAGAATAAATAAAACCAAAGGAATATGTGTAGTTGGGGGTGAAGTGTTTCTTCATATTGTTTTTAGTGTCTAGGAACATTGTTGTCGTCATCTATGACCATTTCCAGTCTCACTGGAGTATAAATATGAGGTAACACTCACAAAATCCATCCACCAACACTGGTAAAACCTAACAGTTCTTCATACTCAAAGGAAAAGAACAGCACCTCATACTCAAAGAACAGCATCTCATACTCAGAGTAAAAGACCATCACCGCGTACTCAAAGAACAGCACCTCATACTCAAAGAACAGCATCTCATACTCAGAGTAAAAGAACAGCACCTCATACTCAAAGAACAGCATCTCATACTCAGAGTAAAAGAACAGCACCTCATACTCAAAGAACAGCATCTCATACCTCATAGTAAAAGGACAGCACGTCATACCCAGAGTAAAAATATTCAGAGTAAAAGACCAGCACCTCATACCTCATAGTAAAAAGAAAAAGAAGGTCGGTCTTTGATGGTTTGTCGCTGTTTTGCTGCCAGTGGTCCAGGGGCTCTCATTAAAGTCAAAATGTGGCATAATGAGTTCCAGAACCTTTTAGCGGAAACTTGGCTTGCCTGTGCCGGAAGGCTGAAACAAGGCCATACTTGGGTCTTCTAAGAAGACAACAACCCACAGCACATGTCAAAATCGCCATGGCAGCAGCAACCCAGGTTCTCAGTGTCCAAAACTCTGAAGAGTGCAGTTCACAAGAGAGCAACCAAGAATCTCAATGAGTTGGAAATGTTCTGCATAGAAGAAGTGGTTCAAGGTCCCTCCTGGACTATTCTCCAACATTAAACATTACACAACCTTAAACAACCTCCAACCTTGTTAAACACTACAGACAGAGGCTGATGTCATGACTTCAGAAAGTGGAAAACATGAAGGAAGCAAACATCGGTCTCCAACCGAAGAAAATAAAGTGCAGAAACGCAGAAAGGAACAAAAACGAATTAAAGGAAGGTGAAGTGGCAAATGAGACTCAACACATGGGACGTGGCCCAAAACCAAAACATACCTCACGAGCAACAGGAAAAGGCACCGAAAGTGTGGACACCACTGCTGCCAGACAGAGTGCTGTCATTCTCATCCTGGGAGGTTCCACCAATTACTGAAACTTGAAGAGCCAGTATTTTTGGAAACTGTTTTTTTTTAATGAAAATGTGTATCAGTGAAGAGAACTTTTATTTTGTTCCAAAAATCTTCTTCACAACAAAAGCACGAGGCTTACCCATTTGTAGGAGGCTTCTGCATGTGCACTTCTCGTATGTTCATTTTAGCTCATTTTCATATGTTCATTTTAGCTCATTTTCATGAAGGATGCATATATTTCTGGAAAGGACTATGACATACACTGTCATGACAGCCCCTGGGCAAATCCTGGGCCAAAATCCCACCTTCAGAATGGAGAGTATTCAGAATCTGCATTGCTCTCAGGCTAAACAAAATCGATGCACATTTTACATACATACAAAACATATATTCCAACATATATGTGAGAGGTGTTAATGTTTACAGTTGATACAAAGACAGGGTTGCCTTTGAATTTAAAGCTGCATTACTGCATTGTGCATCAGGCAGGAGACCCATTTATCTGCTATTCATGCAAGGTCAAATCTTATACAACACGACTGCCTAGTTCTTGTGTTTCTCGCTTTGCTGAACTGTCAAAGAGTGGCCTTGGTTTCACGAGCCAGACAGTGTCTCACTTTGCTGCAGCTTTGACACAGTGAAAGTATCACATCTTTAACACTGAGAGAGAGAGAGAGAGAGAGAGAGAGGAAGAGAGAGGGAGAGAGAGAGAGAGAGAGGAGGGCGTGAGGGATACGGAGGCTGAGAGGTCCTTCATGAGTCATGTGTCTTTCAGTGCTGGTGATGTTTGTGGTCTTTCATAGAACACGTTTAGAGGAATGACAGATGATGATGATGGTGAGAATGATCATAATGGCTCGTTCTGTAAGGATTCTGGTTCTGATGGTTCAGCTGGTTCTGATGATGATGGTGCACTTCGAAGACAAGATGGTGGCAAATGTGATAAAAGCAATAACGATTACCGTCATGATGATGATGATATTGTGGAGTGGAGTATTCCAGAAATCACTCAACACTGCGTATGCCATTGACCTCCATCCACTCACAACTACATCTCATCTACATCCTCCCGTTCTCAATCTTTGCCTCATTCTTTCCTTCGCCATCTGTTTCTCTCTCTCTCTCTCTCTCTCTACCTTCCCTCATTCGCTCTCTTCCTCTGTCCCTTGCTACCTCTCCCTTCGTCTGTCAGTCTCCGTTGTTCCATCCCTCTCTATGTGGTGATTGGAGTGGTCCACTCTAGTGCTTCTCAGATGACTCATTTAACCATAGTTGGGAGGAGACAGTCAAATACACACAATCTCAAATGTAAGGTGTCCTCCTCCCTGGCTGAGGTGCCTGGAGACTGGAGAGTGTTTCCAGCATCTGAACCAGGTGAACTTACTTATGTTCATGTTTTCATTTTTAAGTGTATTGTCCATACATGAAACTCATTAATCCATTTGTGTGTGGTTGTTTTGCATTTTGATTAAATAATTTATCACTTTATGAGTCACTTAATTTCTGCACCTAAAAATCTCACTTTCACTAAATTAGTCATTTTCTAAACGTCTCTGATGTGCAGTTCACAGTTGCTGTTATTTTTAAAAGACTGTGAAAAACAGTTGCACAAGTTATGAAAAAAATTAAGAACATTTTGGTAATGTAACCTGCCAAGAAATACATTAAATTAAGAAAATGTGTTATCTCACATTATCATCATCCTTGTTTAATCATATGTAGTGTGTGTGTGTGTGTGTGTGTGTGTGTGTGTGCCTGTGTACATTTGTGTGTAAAATCTAAAGGTGTGTCTCCTTTGTGTGTGGGTGTGTGTGTTATTCTGGGTAATTATTAATAAGCTTTTCTGTTAGATTGTGTAGTTTCCCTCTGTTAGATTGTGTAGTTTCTCTCTGTTAGATGGTTGCCTGTGCTGCTCTGTGTGCGTCTGTGTTACTGTATTTGACTGTGCAGGACTCCAAGTGGAGAAACAACCACGTCCAGTTTTTCCAAACTCAGACACACTAAAAAGGGTTTTTAGAAAAACATCTACAGTGAAGCTGGACACTTTAGCTGAAGCCTGATATAAACCCAAGACGAGTTTTCATGCCAGGATCATTATAGAGGTTTGTGTTTTAAACAAATCCTGCCTCCCCAGCTGAAGCAGGTCTATGATGTAAAGTGTTAACTGCCATTTTGTGTCCTCCCTTGCCACTAAGGGCAGTGGTCCACACAGAGTTTTCCAGGAAGTTGGGAACATAGAGGTTAGATTCAACTTTTCAGCCATGGACACACAGGGACTGTCTCCACAGCAGAAGTAACGCTTGAGTTCCCCTAATCTTGGACAAAGATGCTGTGTTTGACAACACACACTTAAAAATCTCCCCATACATTTTCAGTGTAGTGTTACAATTAGTGTAGTGTTTGTAAAGGGGAAATCCCAGTGTCAGACAAGACCAGGTCGTTCTATGTACCTCAACACATCACGTGTGGAGAAGAAAGGAACCTGATGTTTTTTTTAACTGTGCCCATTAAAACCTGATTTAAAACACAGCCAACGTGGGTTGCTGTCCTCTCAGAGCCTGGGCACACGTTAGGCCTTGTCTTCTATGGCACTATGCCAAAAACACTGAGGGTTTTTTTTTCTTTATTCCTCAAATTATACACTGACCCTGTCTTATGTGAGAAGATTACAAGCAGGTTGTGACTTAATTTGGCAACCATATTATCAACATGGAAGAAGTACCCTAGACACGCTCCAACTTTTGGGTCGTTACCGTGACTACTTTTGGAAAAAACTTTTGGAAGTTTAGGGAACAGATTTACTTTTGGAACAAATTTAAACAGCAGTTATTCTACAGATGTTTTCTATAGAGACATTCCCTCTGTGCATCTTCAAGTAGGCAAAAGATTCCTGTTTATTATGTGACTTTGAAAGTGAAATTAGCCCACTCTCTAAACCACCAGCATAGAGATATGGCTAGCAGGGAGAAAAAACAGAAAGTATAATAAAAATAATAAGAAAGGAATAATAGAGGTGACCTTGGTGAATAGAGTGATATGAAGGAGATATGTTGGTGCAGTTGCATTGTGGGAAAACATTCGGCATTTATAAAGTCCCCTCAGAATGCAGTTTCTAGACACCATTATTTCATCACAAACGGAACAGCCAGTTACGTGACACATTCTGTTCGTGTCGAGTGAAAGGCAGCTGAATATCCAACAGTTCTGCCATGCCTATAAGGAGTGATTACGTGTAGATCCAGGGCTCCAAACCTGCCAGCTCACTTCCCCATCAGCCCATGTGTGCTGGGCGTCCCTCCAGATACCAGGCAATGTGCAGCAAACAGAACAGTTTAACAGTTTAGTGATTTTTTATGTAGCTACGTACTGGCCAAGTCTGCAAGTTGGGTAAGTGTGCTTAAAACTTGGCTATGGTTTTACATGACATGAAAAGCAATCCTGTAGAACAGTTTTTTTTTTTTTCAGCAGCTTTGACAGCAGCGGTGAGGGTGAATGAGGGTGTGGTCTAATTGGTCTCTTTGGAGGTGTTTATTAATATTGTAAAAAGCAGCTGGCAGTGGGAACTCTGGTTCTTAACCACTTGATGTTTACATCTACACATGGTTCTAAAATCATGGTGTGAAAACGGTGAATGACAAAACAGCTGCTCGTCTGTGTTCTACAGCACTTATGATACACATGCATTACTTAACATACGCATTATTCATAATACGCATACATTACTCTTGATATACATACATTACTCAAGATACGCATTATTCATAATACGCATACATTACTCTTGATATACATACATTAGTCAAGATATGCATTATTCATAATACGCATACATTACTCTTGATATACATACATTAGTCAAGATATGCGTTATTCATAATACGCATACATTACTCTTGATATACATACATTACTCAAGATATGCATTATTCATAATACGCATACATTACTCTTGATATACATACATTACTCAAGATACGCATTATTCATAATACGCATACATTACTCTTGATATACATACATTAGTCAAGATATGCATTACTCATGACATGCATCATTACTCAAAATATGCATCATTACTCAAATATGCATACATTACTCATGATACACAGACATTACTCAATATATGCATTAATCATGATATGCATACATTACTCAGTGTGGATTTGTTCTTTTTTCCATAAATATGACCATTACGTGAAATATCCCTTCCCTTTACCCCACAATATGTTTTACATGACATCCTATATGACATGCTTGTTCACCACAGATTCTGTACATCGATACACATATCAGCCCACTACAAAAAGGCCTCACCAAAAAAAGTCTGTCACCACTGAAGGTATACACTCCCCAACTGTGTGGTTGAATGCAGTGTGTATGTGTGTGTGTGTGTGTGTGTGTGTGTGTGTGTGTGTGTGTGTGTGTGTGTGTGTGGAATATGTGAGGTATGTACCAATAAAAAAAAAGAATCCCTTGAACCAGGTTCAATGATGAAAGACCCCCATGATTAGTGATGAATGTGGAGAGGGCCAGACAGAACAAGAGACAGAACAGAAATTTAGA
The DNA here is from genome assembly GCA_025802075.1 of Tenebrosternarchus preto. Classification (NCBI taxonomy): domain Eukaryota; kingdom Metazoa; phylum Chordata; class Actinopteri; order Gymnotiformes; family Apteronotidae; genus Tenebrosternarchus; species Tenebrosternarchus preto. Next base: position 11,544 of record JAOYMR010008879.1, on the reverse strand, counting down.
GATATGAACAAAGTTACAAAGACTGGGACAAAATAGCAGACATTTAGACAGAACTGGAGAGAGTTGGACAAATTTAGAGAGAGTCTGAGAGATGTGGACAGAAATGGAGAGAGTTGGACAAATTTAGAGAGAGTCTGAGAGATGTGGACAGAACTGGAGAGAGTTGGACAGAACTGGAGAGAGTTGCCAAGATTTGGACAGAATGGGACACATCTGGATAGAACTGGAGAGAGTTGGACAGAACTGGAGAGGACTGGAGAGTGTTGGACAGAACTGGAGAGATCTGGATATAGTTGCCAAGATTTGGACAGAACGTGAGACATCTGGACAGAACTAGAGAGAGTTGGAGAGAGCTAGAAAGAGTTGAAAAGTACTGGAGAGAGTTGGAGAGCTCTGAAGAGCTGGAGAGAGTTGGAGAGCGTTGGAAACCATTGGACAGAGCTGGTTTTACTAATGATGTGCCACACTAACACAGCAGCCAGATGACCTCTGAAGTGTTCAGAAGCATCTTACATTTCCAGATCCTGCCAAATGCCTTGGTGGACAGCACTTCAACCCACCAAAGCAAGTTTGTTTAAAGCCCTGTTCAAAGCCCAAAAGTGGAATTCTCTTGGTTGTCCAGGAAAATCCCACAGTGGCATTTGTTATTTATTCATGGACTTTTCGAACAGACACTGAAAATTGTTGCGTGCAGTCGGTCACAGGACTTGCAACCCAGTATTTAATATGACAATTTTATTTAAGATTATGTTTATTTCTCCTGAAATAGGGGTAGGAGAGGCACATAATAGTAACTACAAATAGTCTTGATTCCTATGTGGTTAAACCCATGTAAATCTGAAAGCCCTACATTCACAAAGACTACATTCTCCTTGATTAATTTCAACTCCTGAGTCAAAACAGCAAAAACCGAAAGGGTTTTGAACTGTTTTATTTTTAAGGTGGAGGAGAGAGATTCTTTTCTCGACTTCCCGTTAATTTTTGCACCTTGTTTAACATTCTCTTGACCTTTCGTTCCACCTGCTTCTTCTCATTCCATTCATTCATCTTCTCTGTCCATCTTCCTCCCTCCTGGTCTCAACTGTCCACTTTGACCTTTCTCACATCCACCCATCCATCCATCCATCCATCTATAAACACTATCGCTCTGTACTCTTTTTTCATGGTGTTTGTTGATTCTGTTTTAACTGTGTGTGTGTGTGTGTGTGTGTGTGTGTGTGAGGTGTACTGGAGGTTCATCGATCTGCTATGTTTAAGGATGCTCAGGCTCAAGGGAACTGCTCACCCTGCAGGCCCAGAGACAGCAAATAATCAATATGGAGAGAGAGGTCATATTCTGTGTCTGGAATCAAACACACACATACAGACACACACATAACCCTCAAAACTCCATATATCAAGTATTTTCTGATAATATGAAAGGTAACACATTAAATACATAAAATGAAGGGGTATTAAATTAAAGAAACACACATGTATCCTTTACAGTGTAATTCAAAAGAGTTTAGCTGAGTTACCTGCATGTGCAGAGCCGAATGGAAAACAGTCCATTACCTTGTCTGGATGCTTCACCAGCACACCAGAGAGAACTTGGGTAATGTATAAATAACACTGACAAATACTGACTTTCAAACTGGCTTTGCAATTGTGAGATTTAGCTGTATGGAAGATATGAGGCATATATGCTCATATACACTATATATGTGTATATATATATATAGTACTGTGTGCCAGTCACTTTATATACATCACTTTTAGGCATGTATATATGCTCAAGATCTGCTGAAGTTCAACCTGAGCACCAGGATGGGGAAGAAGGGTGATGCCACTTGAGCGTGTCATGGTTGTTGGTACTAGGCGGGTTTTATTGAGTACTTCAGAAACTGCTAATCTTCTGGGGGTTTTTTTTACACACAACCATTTCTAAGGTTTATAGAGAATAGTCCAAAAAAAGAGGACATGTCCAGTGAGCTGGAGTTCTCTGGGTGAAGATGTATTGTTGGAGGAGAATGGTTAAACCTGATAGAGAGATCACCACTTTATAATGTCCGAGTTTGAACATTGAAGCAGATGAGCTAAACCAGCAGAAGACCACGGCAACCGTCGTTTGTTTCAGCTAAGAACTGGCGACTGAGGCTGCGGTTCACATGGGCTCAGCAAAATTGAATAGCAGAAGACTGGAAAGAATGTTGCCTGGTCTGATGAGTCTCGATTTCTGCTGTGACATTCAGATGGAGGGTCAGAATTTGGTGTTAACATGAAAGTTTGAATCCATCCTTCCACCTATCAGCAGATCAGACTGGTGGTGCTGATGGTGGTGTAATGATCAGTGTTTTAACACCACCAGCCTACCTGTTGTTTAGTTTTCTTACTGACCACCCTTTATGAACCATCTTCTGATGGCTACTTCCAGCAGAACAATGCACCATGTCACAAAGCTCAAATCATCTCAAACTGGTTTCTTGAACATTACAATGAGTCCATTGAACTCAAATGGTCTCCACAGTCACCAGATCTTAATAGAGGATCTTTGTAAGATTTGCATCATGGATGTGTAGCTGACAAATGTGCAGAAACTGTGTGATGCTCTCATATCAATAAGGAACAGAATCTATGACGAATGTTTCCTGCACCTTGTTGAATCAATGCAACAAATAATTAAGGCAGTTCTGTTTTTTTTTTTTTTTTTTACATTTCGAAACTTCCCTATCTTAAAAATATCTTCTCATCCAGACACATTAACATTTTTGGAGATGTGAAATGTTCCTTTCATCCATCCAGTTTGCAAAAGCCGCATTCTTCTACTATTTTCCACATAAGAACAACAGAAAAACCCACGTAGTGGTCAAATTTGGCTGAGTGTACTTCCTGGGGTCATTATCTTGTCGATTTTCCTTGGCCACTCTGGCACGCGTGTGTGTGTGAGAGAGTGAGAGAGAGAGAGGGGGGTGGAGACACTGGAGTTTGCAGAAGACGGTTTGGGTTTCTTTTCAAAATAAATGCATTGGCATGAACCAGTAATAGTAACAATAAGGGTGAGTAAGGAAAGGACACTCTAAATAACTGGGATTGAATATGATAGTGTTTTCTCTGACCTTATGGCAGGTTTGTGTGAATTGTTCTAATTTTTTATGCATAAGTCAGTTTGGAGAAGGTGGGGATTTTGTTAATGAACAGAAAAGATTTTCTGATGTTTCCATATTTTAGAACAAAGTATGAAAAATAAAGTCACTCAGTTTCAGTCTCTCCTGACAGGCAGTGTGGTGAGTCCCATCCGCTCCTGACAGGCAGTGAGGTAAGTCCCATCCTCTCCTGACAGGCAGAGGGGTGAGTCCCATCCTCTCCTGACAGGCAGTGGGGTGAGTCCCATCCTCTCCTGACAGGCAGTGGGGTGAGTCCCATCCTCTCCTGACAGGCAGTGGGATGAGTCCCATCCTCTCCTGACAGGCAGTGCGGTGAGTCCCATCCTCTCCTGACAGGCAGAGGGGTGAGTCCCATCCTCTCTTGACAGTGGGGTGAGTCCCATCCTCTCTTGACAGTGAGGTGAGTCTCATCCTCTCTGGACACTCAATGTTTTCTGTGTCTTCCTGTTTCAAGGGTCCACTTATGGTCTATGTTCTGGGCTATTTCCTGGGTATTCCTTCTTGACTAGTAGTGAGTAGGGAGTAGTTTACATTTTGTTTATTTCTCTCAATCTCTTGCTGTCTCTCTAAGTCTCTCACTCTCACGCTCTCTCACTCTCTTGCTGTTTCTATGTCTCTCACCCTCACTCTCTCTCACTCTCTGTCTTTGACTATTCTCTTTCACTGTCACAGTTCTTCCTCTTTGTTGTATTCTTCCTCTTCCTCTTCTTTTCTCTGTGACTGGATTTTCTTTTTCTGGCACTTTCTTTTCAAATGTCCACCATCGCTGTAGATGCTCTGGTGTGAAGCCATGTGCCAGAGAATTTAAGGAAGAAAAAAGAGGACAGAGAGAGAGAGAGAGAGAGAGAGAGAGAAAGAAAGGACAGAGGGGGGAGAGAGAGAGACAGATGACGTCAGTTGGCTGATAAGACCATGGAGATTTGTATTGAACTGGACACACACAAACACAGACACAGACTGTGGGAAAATAATTAAGCTTGTGTAGTAGGGGGGCTGAGAAAGTTATGACCTCTCCACGACGTCTCATAGACAGTCTTTAGTCCTTATAGCTAATAAGCAGCTCAGGGAGGGTAGAAATGTGATGGATGTGAAAAGAAAGTTAAACTCTCCATCAAATTTGTAGGCAAATAACTTTAAGCCCTTTTATGTGGTTGTTAGCAACTGTGCAGTGGTGGAATAGCATGTTGCACACTTGGTCGAGACACAGGACGGTCGCAGCCTGGTCTTGATCCTGTGTGAAGCGACTTTCCACTGTATACCAGAAATTCCCCAAGGCTAAACTTCAAGAGTGTAATTCAGAGTTTAGTCCAATAAATGTGAGATTGGGAAGGGTAGGCCTGTGATTATATATTATACACCCACAGAGCCAAAAGAAGAAAAAAATGTTGGCTTTAATATTATATGGATAATCATATCTGGATAATATTATCTCTATCAATTATCTGAGACTCTGTGTCAGTGCTGTAAAAACGGTAAAAAATGGTTTATCAGGCTGTTATGAGTTTGTCGTCAGTTGTGTGAGTCCATGGGTGTCTGTGTTTGTACATGTACACATCCTGTATATATACACACGTGTGCATGTACTGTATATATACACGTGTGCATGTACTGTATATATACACATGTGCATGTACAGTATATAACCCTATACATGTGTTCATGTACAGTATATATACATGTGTGCATGTACAGTATATATGTTTGTACCTATTTATGTGTCTTTCCGTGTACAGGTGCATGTATTCATGTATGTATTCACATTAATGTATAGGTGTGTGTATTCACGTGTGTGTATAGGTGTGTATATTCACGTGTGTGTATAGGTGTGTGTATTCACGTGTGTGTATAGGTGTTTGTGTTCATATGTGCACACATAAAGCACTTCCACAGCTGGTGAACACCTCTGTCTGAAACGCCCTGTAATCTCTATGCTTCGCCCAGTTTAAGTTTCAAGTCCAAAACAGAGGCATACGAATGCCCATAAAATACCCACAAGTCTCTTATAAACTGACAGACACACTCTCTCTCTCTCTCTCTCTCTCTCTCTCACACACACACACACACCTGTTCCTTATTAGTTAGGAGGGCCTTTCATGGTCAGGTCTAATGAAACTTCAATGGGTCTGTGTGGAGTAAATATGCATCATTTGGAAACTTCCAGAAGTGCTAGTGATCTAACCCTTACAGCGGCAGCCGCTAACACTGTTTTCAAGCCCGAAACTCTGGACTCTCCACAGATGGAGCCATCTAGACTTAAAAAGGTATAGCATAATTTTTTTTAGACAACAGTTGTTCTGATTTAAAGAGTTTGGCAGGTGACATGGTCTTTTGTTGGGTTCTAAGCAGTCACAATGAACATTTTTTTTATGAACATGCATTGTTTTATTTTTTTCCCCCCTTTTAATACCACTTTGCCGTCTTTCCGCTTCGACGTCGTGTTCTCGGCTGTCGGAAGCAAATAAACTATTTGATTTCCCTCTTCCTGTGTTCTTTCAATAAAAATCCCTGTATAGACCACGGGTAATTAACTCGAGGTGTAGAGCTGTTCACATTTAGATTTTTTTTAAAGACTTTTGTGTGTGTTGGCTAAACTATCGGCGCTCTGGCGTTAATCTTACTCGTGCGCGTGCCCGCGTGTTGATAACCAGACGGCCGAGTGGGTCGAGATGACTCAGTCGTGCGGTGCCTCGCGCTCCGCTCATGTGACCGGACGGAGGGGGCTGTGTCCCAAACCGCTAAATGCCAGCTCGGCTCCCTGAGGGCCTGAGTCACGGACTGCATGCGCGAGCGTCAAAAAGGTGACCACAACGGCTAGAAGCTCGAGATACTAAATTCTGGCTTTTATTCAGATAATTAGCTACACATTGTCCTTTACTTTTAACAAAATTATAGGCCAACATTTATCTAATGGCAGTGTATGATGACATTCAAAATGGGATGAAACTAGATGTGTTATTTGCGTGTCGTTAACTGTAACTTGTATCGCTTGGATGCCATTCAGTGTTCGATGATTGTTGGGTGTAGTAGATCTACAGCAGCCTATTTACATTTACGACATTAGACTTAATTATCCACAGCGCGTGCCTGCAAAGATAAACACGTGCTCTTTGGAACTTGAACCCATAGAACACGACACAATCCTTATTTACACATTGGGTTAAAAAAAAAAAGACTGAGTTTATGGGATTTTAATTTATGCTATGAAGACTGTAATTGGTTACAAGGGGAAACTGTGTGTCATTCTTGAGAGTGAGGACAGGAAAACGTTTTTTTTTTCTTCTTTTCACAGCGTTTTATTTTCACACAGCTACTTTGTAAAACGTTTTTGAGAACACACACACACTTGTCACGCAAATGTTTTTTCAAAGGGGAAGTTTCTCTCTAACCTTCTGCTCTCTCTCTCTCTCTCTCTCGTCCAAAATAATCCGGATCATTTCGTGTTATTGTTTGATTCTAAAACAAACCACATTGATGTCTCTTACTCTGCTCTGACATCTGTCTAACAGCTTTAAAGAAGTGTTCGGAAGCACCGACACTGTCATGCGCAGCGTCTGATTGGGCGGATGGATGTGTCGTACAAGCAGCGGCTTGCTCTGTAGTTTATGACACCTTTTTGAAACGTCTAGAGAAGAGACCAGTCCGCTGGAGAACAAATGGGGAACGTGAAAAATTCTCTACCTTTTCCACCCTGCTGTTTCCTTATAATTGTCCCTTCCAGACTCCACACAGGATAGCGCCTCGCAGGTCACCTCAGGACCACTGAAATCTCAATAGATTAACGCCCACGTCCGAAGATCAAACTATACAAATCCGATAAAAGTCGCCACAGTTGATGAAAGGTCTCGAAGGAGAACCAGCTCTTAGCCTTTGTTTTATTGAAGAAACGGTGCTGCACCGCCGGAGGGCGAACAATAACCCGTCTACGTTGGCAGTAGATGAGGCTTGATGTAACATTCTCCAGCGCGCTCGCCGCGGCCGGCACGTAATCAATAAGCGAACCCGCTGCCCCGTTAACGGCGCTTTCGCCCTCAACGCTCCACCTTGCGTTCATCTAGACGAGAGCGCACGAGAAGCATCTCAGTACTGAATAACGCAGTAACACGCGGCTTCCGCCGCTGAACCACACGGTACTGCCACAGACACCGGTCTAGGACGCAGAGTTACAGTTCAGAGCTGTTCGGCGCCGGACTGTGCCCGTTGACCGACTCTCCGTATGCTTTTTTTCATGCTGCACAAGCTTATTTTAGATTTAATAAGTTTTTTAAGTTTTTTCTGATCCGGATTATTCATAGGTAAAGAAGATCTCTAAATCGCGACTTAAAGGCTACTAGAGGTCTGTGCAAAGTGTAGGTAATTACAGTCCACACTGTAAAGTAAACTGCTTCTTGGAGCGAAGCGTTTTTTTTTTCTCGGCGCACCTCTCAGTACTGCAAAGCAGCTCGAGGAAGCAGACGATCTTGAAGCTTCTGTGCGTTCATACGCAGACCTTAATAATCAGCGACTTCACGAAACAGACATTTGGATGCTTTTAAGCATTTAGGAGAGGTCTGTCATCTTTCTCTTGGATTTTTTGGCATAACTGTTTAGAGCTTCTGTCACCAGAATGGATTTCCGTGTGGTTCTCGTGCTGTGCGTCTTCACCGGGCTGGTACTCGGGGATAGCCCGAGCAATAAACCGAGGAGCTGCTCAGACATCAGGCAGTTTTACAGCAGCAAGGGATTCAGTTTGAACGGAGTTCCGCAAGCAGAAATATCCGGTAAGTGAAACGTTCGTTCAGTTCACCAAATATTCGAACGCCGTAACATTGTAAGCGTGTTGAGTGATAGTTAAACGAATGCATTCGGTGACCAGACCGGGCAAAGTGTTTGACGCTTTTGTGAAATCTCACCCAAAGTTATCCTCTCGCTACCACTGTATTTCTCAACACAGACACCGAGGAACATACAAACTAGTGAGACGTCTGGATATGGATGGATTAAAATAGATTAAAATATATTAAATAAGATTAAAATATAGTTCAGTGTTCAGAATTTGTGGCTTGAGAACATTGTGGCGAGGTGTGATCATTAATTGAAGGCAGAAACAAAGAGGTGAAAAAATTAATCGCCTTACTGTGCTCCACTGTATGCTTAATTCCTTGTCGTTTTCTCAAGATTTAATAATAATGAATGATAGGCAGCGTAATGAATGTGGGTCTCGCGCACTCTTTTCAGCCATGATTTGCTTTTTTTAAACGCTAACATTTTCCTCTTCACGCGCCTGTCCAGCGGACTCACAGAGATTAGTTTAGTCTTAATGTTTTTGATTTTTAACCATTCACCGTGACCTTTGATGCAATATGTCAAAATAAATTATCCAAAGCTTGACATTGCGACGTGACAGGGCTACATTACTACTTTATATTTTTGACACAACCGTGCTTTTGTTTCAGACTGGTTGCTTGCCTGTAATTTGCGGAGCGGTTGGAGAATATCTACGGCAAGTGGGCATTACGCTCTCAGCTGATGGTGACATTTTCAGTTCCTTAACGCTGCACTCTAGTTTAGAGATTATATGTCTTGAACTTCGTTACCGAGCGGTTTTGTCTTGTCAGACATTAATGAATGTTTAAACTATTCTACCGGTTTTAGTGCCAGACCCTAATAATCAGGTTCAATTCGCAGAGACAAAAAATCTGTCTCTGTTGACGCCAGTCATTGTATCCGATCGTTTTTGTGTTCGTCCGTGTGTTTTTGATCCAGACGCCCTCAAACTAATTTTATGGAGACTGCGCGCACGAGTTCTTCCTTGTGGGCTACTTCTGCGGTTTGACTAAAAAGGCACAGATAACTGCTCTGTGTGTGAGCGCGCGAGTGTGCGCGCGGGGGCGTGCGTTCACGGTTGCGGGGGAAGAGCTGCTCGGAATCTAAATCTCCGCCAGAAATATACCAGTTTAAAAGCGAACGATTATTTACAGATAGCTGCTGTAAAGCGACGGTGAAGCCGTCTGGCTTTGCGCGAGCCGTTCGTACGCAACGCAAGAGATGACGATAGAGCCGCGACGCCAGAGAAGGCACGAGGAGCGGGACGGAAAAACCAGCACAGAAAAGTACCGCTTCTGGTTTAGGACAATTAGAAGAATGCAAGCACAAAAATCGCACTGCTTATGCAACAAATCTTCCCCTGTACATCTCTAGAAGAGCCCATGGATGAATAAAGTACTCTGAAATTATAATACGCTTCGATCATTTCTGAAAAGATTCCGATGCTTTCAGATGTGAAAATAAAAGCAAAGAAAAGACGTCAAACGTATCATGACGTTCAACAGATGTAACGTCAAATAGTCGCTGTCACAGGTGTTTGTGGCTGTGAACGCCACGATATCAATCAGAATAATATCAAATCAGGATTATACAATTGCAGCTGTAGTGCAGATCTCCATATATAGTTTCTGGAATGTGCCATTGGTCACCATAAGTTGGCAGAAGTGACTGAAGAAGGAACGGAAATGTGTGACGTTCAAACACATACATACGTACATACACGCACACATATTTAACTGCAGGCCTGTCTGTGTCATGACTAGCTGGCTTCTTGTGTCATACATGGTGATTTCAGAAGCTCTCTCAGCTGTGACTGAATCACTGTCACAAAACCCAGCTATTACAGGACACTTTCAGGATAAAGTGATTAAACATAATCCACTCGAATATATGTCACTGTGTTTCTCTACATGCATTCAATCAAACTGATTAATTGTGGAAATGTGCCTCAGTCTGGCACACACACACACCACTCTCTCTCTCTCTCTCTCTCTCTCTCTCTCTCTCTCTCTCTCTCTCTCTCACACACACACACACACCACACACTCTCTCTCTCTCTCTCTCTCTCTCTCTTACACGTACACACACACTCAGCCTCCCTATCACACACCCCACACACACTCTCAGACTCTTTTGCTGCAGCCAGGTTGCACAGGAAATCCATCCCTCTCACTCTTAAACAATATCCCCTCCATCTCTGTCAACTGCACCTGCCAAATCTGTGGCAAATGTCCACTGAGGAATCGTTACATGGTGTCAGGCAAGTGGGGGGTGGAGATTCTCCCAGGTCACCAGAGGCAAGGCTGATTCACCGTGAATTTCAATTCATGAACACTCTTAGTTAGGTTCTTACTGAATTGCAGTTTTAAGAATCTTTTTCGTACACAGGTGAAGTCCTTGAATACTCCTGTAGGCACCACAGGATTTTTTGTAACAACACAAAAACATGAGCCTGCAAGCATAACAAGCACAGCTAAAACATACAATGTAAAATAGCCTTCTTCACCTCCACTAAAGACCTGCTAACCATGGTCTAACTTATAATGGGTCACAAACGTCCAAATTCCAGGACATAATACTCAATATTCAAATAAATACACATTAAGTGTGCATATCTCTTTACTTTTAGTGTAGAAATGTAATGTTCCCTGATATAAATTAGATTTTTTATGATTTTTTTTAAATCCCGATTTAGTTTTTAATGGAATAAGAAATCCTGCATTCCAAGATGGTTTTCACTACATTTACATAACATGCATAAAGTAAATTAACTTGCTTGACTGAATATTAAACTAAATGCTTAGACCATAAAGTAACTTGTTTTGATCTCTTTAACTGCTGCTCCACTCTCCAGTCCAAACCAGTGTGAAGGAGCAGGTGAGAAGGAAGGATAGCAGAAATGAGGATGAGGATGATGAGGAAGCAGACGACATCGAATCTTGTTACAGCAGGTCAGTGGAAACGTGTCAGACAGTGGACTAGTCTGAGACGATTCCAAGGTGTTATCAAACCTGCTTCTTGTCAAGAATTACACACACATACACACACATACACACACACACACACACACACAAACACACACATGTACACACCACTCTCTGTAGGTGAAACCAGAGCAATTCTGCCCCACCCAGTGAAACACCAATGAAGCAGAAAGACACACTCTTATTGAAACCCTTACATGGACACACACACACACATACACACACAAGCACATATGAACCAAAGGACATATTTCATCCACTTTAGTGACTATTATTTGCTGATTTTTTATTTGTTTGTTTGTTTCTCAGAACAGAACGTCATGGATGAAATGCCCTCCTTAACAAGAGGGTTAAAGAAGGACGTGCCATACCGTCACACAATTAACCCCGACACATCTCTTTCTCCCAGCCTCCTCTTAATGGATGACACACAGCCTGGTGAGTGGCAGAGGGAAAGACAGACATAGAAAATAAGATGGGATTCTGAGTCAGAAGTAATAAACACAAAGAAACAGAAACACAGAGTGAGAGAGAAAGGGAGAGAGAGAGAGAGAGAGAGAGAGAGAGAGAGAGAGAAAGAGAGAGAGAGAGAGAGAGAGAGAGAGAGAGAGAGA
>JAOYMR010008783.1:7660-25160 GCA_025802075.1 Tenebrosternarchus preto | reverse complement strand
GTGGAAGTACATGGATGCTCTGAGGGACATGAGGAAGAAACCACTGCTTAACAGGAAGAGGGGTGGCACTTCTGATAACAGAGGAATCACACCAGCATCAACAACACAACGATTAGGGATGGGGTATGTGTATCTGTGTGTTTGTGGGTGTGTGAGTGCACATGTGCATGTCTGTGTGCATGTGTGTGAGTGTGTGTGTGTGTGTGTGTGTGCTAGCTGATTCATAGACTGATGTATGACAAACAGATTAAATTATTTTAAATACGGTCATGAACCAGTGAAGCAGTGAATCTGAAATGAGAACAAGAGAGAAGGTAGAGAGAGAGATGGAGAGAGAGAGAGGAGAATGTTTAATTTGTTGTTTTATTGTTATATCATTTTTCTTTAATACATTCATCATTTGTAATAGAAATGCACCAATAACTGTCCTGAAATGCACCAGTAACTGTCCTGAAATGCACCAGTAACTGTCCTGAAACGCACCAGTAACTGTCATGCCAAAAACTGGCAGAGAAAGGAGCGGGGAGGAGCAGGGAGGAGCAGGGAGGAGCAGGGAAGAGCAGGGAAGAGCAGGGAGGAGCAGGGAAGAGCCAGTGTTGGTGCTGGTTTGTGCTGTTTGATTTGTTTCTGTCCAGTAAAAACTGTATATGCAAGTAAAACTGTAAAAGCTTTGATATAATTTAAAAAATAAGTCATGTTAAAATAATGTTCTCTACCTGCTTTATTTGACAGCGTTATTCATCTCTTATTTGACGTTTTATTTTAAAGAGAACATTTATTCCTGCTTGTTTTCTCCTAAATGTTTTTGTGTAAATACATAAAATTACATTTGTTTTTGGAATGTATGTTCATTCATAACCTTGGCAGTACAAACGTGTGTATTGTGAGAGTGTGAGTGTAGAGGGTGTGGTGGTGTAACGCTGAAGGGTGTAGCTGGTCGTAGTTCTCTGTTCCGTGGTGCTGAAGCTCTGTGGCAGAAGCTTTGGTGAAGTGAACATTAACTGCAGCGGTTTAATTCTGCACCTGCTACCTTTATGGTTGCTAACTGTGATTGAGGACAGAGTTGGGAATCACATACACACACACAAACACACACATACACATACACACACCTCAGCTATGATGTTGCTCTGGGCAAGATAGTATGGGAGGAAGGGAGAGAGAGAGAGAGAGGGAGAGAGAGAAAGAGGGAGATATAACTTCTCTTTCTATCTCTCTTCTCTCTCTGTCTCTCCATGTTCTCACACACCCCACTGCTGGAGTACTAAACACACCCTCGGTGTCTGAGTGCAGTGGATTCATCTTTCTTCCTCTGCCTGGTCTCTAGGTTGTTAGTGTTTGGGGAGTCTAACACTGAATCTGAATGTTTTTCAGTGAACAGAAATAACAAATTACTGCATGATACATCATGACATAAAACCAGTGGCTCATAACGAGGTCAGTAGATGAACTTAGCTGAACTCAGCTATAACCAGAAGATGCTCATGCTGTTATAATTTGCTGTGTTCCATTTGCTTGCATCCAGTAGCTGCTTGTCTCTAAAACCCTGGTCCTCACCTACACGGACAAGAACCCTCCAGCCCCTCCCTACATTACCACAGTGTCGAAGCCCAATCTGTGCCTCGAGCTCCACGTTCTGCTCGGCTTCAATCACCATGTTTCAAGTCTCATGGAAGACAAGCTTCTAAAATCTTCTCAGTCCTGCTCCCAGATGGTGGAATGAACTTCTACTCTCTTTAAACATGGACTGAGGCTCCTCTGTTCATGGAGTATTTAAATAACCACTAATTCTGAAGTATTTTACTGACTTTCATCCTGAACTACACTGCTATGTGTGACTTAGTGTCCTTCACCATCACACTTTGGGCTCAGAAGATCCTTTGGTAATTTATTCAACAGTATCTGTGACTCTAACGTACTGTACTGTGGTGAGGGGATATTTTGTGAGTAGATGACAAAGCACTTTTGTGAGTCGCTCTGGATATGAGCATCTGATAAATGTCATAAATGTAAACATAAACTGCTCTGAATAGATAAAGTACTGAAATTACAGTTTTGTACCACATAGCACAATAATAGCACAATCTATTCTAAAACAACTTCATAAGGAGCAGTTTCTAACATATGTGTATCTGTTAGGTATGCAATAAATCTCATTAATGGTGAAGAACTTCATACTACAAGGGTTTTGACAAAGCAGGTTGTCAGAGCTGCTAATGTTCAGATGATGATGTGGTGTGAACTGGGTGTGGCTTGTACACTGATCCCACCTCATGTGGGTGGAGCCTTTTTTGAGGACATCCCTACAGCTGCTGTGTGAATCAGATATAACTGATGTGCATATCAGTCAACAGATAAACCAGCCCAAAATACAGAACAGGAGTGTGTTCCAGATATTTGCAACATATTTTGTGCTACGTAATCATACACACACACAAACACACACACACACACATACTAGGAGCACATGCACATGCAGGCTGTATTTGCCTATGAGGTGGGTGTGGTGTCAGGAAATGCTGAACGTGGAAGGGCGGTTTCTAAGGAAACGCTCTACTCTCAGCTCAACGTGGTTCTTCTTTATGGACAGTTCCACGGTGGAACTGGTTAAACTTGCCGTTGATTTTGGAGGAATAGTTGATGTTATGTTGTCAGTAGAATCGTTTAAATTCTCCATGCATGCGTTCAGTTTCTCACTGTCAGCTTTGATAGATAGGAATATATAAACAAACTTGGGCCTAATGTCCTCTCTCTGTGTCTGTCTCTCTATTCTCTCACAGTTTCTCTCTCTCTCTCTTTCTCTCTCTCTCTCTCTCTCTCTCTCTCCCTCTCTCTCTCTCCCCCTCTCCCTCACTCTCTCTCTCTCTCTCTCTCTCTCTCTCTCTCTCTCATTGTGTTAATGACTGAGTAATGAGTCTCTACACTTTTGCAAAATGCAAATGATCACCTTGTTCAAAGCCTGTAGGATGAGGATTATTAAAGAATATAATGATGGTGTGTGTGTGTGTGTGTGTGTGTGTGTGTGTGTGTGTAATTTGCTAGCTTGTCAGTCAAGTCTCTTATCAGACGTTTACAGTGGGATGCATTTCAGGTTACTTACACCCCCCCCCACACACACACACATCAGTCACAGTGATTAAGGCTGTTTTTTTAACTGTCATTTACATTACTAAGCTGAAGTTGATATTTCTCGCTCTGTAACTCGACTTGCATGGGAACCTGGTTTGAGAAGGCCCTTATTGGACATGTCACTTTTGAGGTTTGTTTCACTGTGCTGGACATGTTTTAGAGGAGAGGGAAAATAACCAAATTAACACCCCAAAAATCATGTCTTTCAGGAGTATCGCAATATAATATACAACATGAGAATATCATAATATACAACATGAGAATATCATAATATACAACATGAGAATATCATAATATATAACGTGACAATATCATAATATACAACATGAGAATATCATAATATATAACGTGAGAATATAATATACAACATGAGAATATCAATATAACGTGAGAATATCATAATATATAACGTGAGAATATCATAATATACAACATGAGAATATCATAATATATAACGTGAGAATATCATAATATACAACATGAGAATATCATAATATATAATGTGAGAATATCATATTATACGACATCACAACTTCACAATGCTACAATGTCACAATATCACAGTACATGACATTGACATCCAAACATCACAATGCCACAAGGTCACAATGTTACAATATTGCATGTCATGATATTGCAGTGCCACAGTGTTACAGTGTCTGACATGGGGAACAACAAATAATCTACTTCTACATGCGTTTTTTAACCAAAGGACCTCAGGTGTATGTAGGGCCTCAGGTGTATGTGCTGAAGTAGCAGATGTCTGCAGTGTCTATAATGAGGTAGTGATTTAAAGCACAGAAGGTGGACTGAAACTTCCAGGGAATCTATTAACTGTCAGTAGTGTTTTTTCCATTCCACACATAGAACTGAATGTGTGTAAAGCCCCACCCAGATCCAGATCTCTTCTGCCTGTCCCAGACACTTCCTGCCTCTGGGGGGGTTAACGGTGAAGACGGGAGTGTATATGATGACCATGTTTTCATTGTCAGATGGCGGTGGCTTTATCTCCTCAGTTTGCTTTGAGCCCGTCGACTAAGCTTGTGATTTATGCAGGAGAAGTGAACGATTTAAATCGCTGGTTGGAGATGATGCTGAGTCCTGAGGATTAGAACCACACTCGTGCACCTTCACTGCCAAACGTCAATACTGAAATGAGATTTAAGAACCGTTTGTGAAAGGTGAGCTAGTGGTTGATGGTGTGGGGGTTAAGGTCACGGATACAGGTCAGCTCAGATCATCTTCCCTCGTCCCACTGGTCTCTTCTTGTTTTTTCTGTTGAATGATGTGGCGTTTCAAAGTCAGGTTTTATTAAATCAGCAGCAAGTCCCATGTATTGGCTGTTTGCTGTCCCTCACAGCATTGTGGGTGAGGAGCTCAGGTGATACCGTATTATGAGATTACAGAGAACAGAGCTGCAACTCTAGAAGAGAAGGACGGGTTGTTTGTGTCGCTGCTCAGGCCTGTAAAGTAAGTCAGATTCAGTAAACGTTCTCATTTGCATACTGCAAGATTGTTGGTACTGGCATTCAACTCCCCTGTTTGTGTCATCAACCTCCTGATATGCCTGTTCATAGATTAATGGTTGAAGAGTGAACTTTGCTTAACAATAACTGTGGCACAAAAAAGGAGAGAATGTTTCTGCCTCTGTTCTTTGCTGATCTGGTCATACATCAGACCATACATTCCACTGGTGAAGAGGATGTAGAGTTTTTGGAAGGAACTGTGGATCTGCTTCAGACCCACTACCAGAATCCTCGTTGTGTTTGAGCAGTGGGGAGGAACCTTTAACTCACACCTGTGCGTGTGCCAACACTGTGCAGGTGACTTCCAGATGCCTCTCCCTTATGGAGTGAAAAGTGCTGACTGTTCATCCAGGGACAGGGATCACGCAGGATAGGGTTAACGTGGGACAGGGTTCACGCAGGATAGGGTTAACGTGGGACAGGGTTCACCCAGGATAGGGTTAATGTGGGACAGGGTTCACCCAGGATAGGGTTAGCGTGGGACAGGGTTCACACAGGATAGGGTTAACGTGGGACAGGGTTCACACAGGATAGGGTGCTGGGCCTACATGACAGTGGCAGAACCAAAAGCTGTTCTAGCAAGGGACCAGCAAAAATGACTTGCATCATTTTAGCAGGGACTCCAATTATATGCCTATATGTTAACCTCAAAAGAGCTTATCTGCCTCTGACTGTTAGAGAACTAGTCCTGTGATGCACTTCACTTTTCAGCACTAAATTAGTTTGAATATGACAAATATTAATCTTGTCTCTTTCTCCAGTGTGCTCCTACAGGTGTATAAATCTAAATGTCAAATGCTCATTATTTTTTGATGTGGATCAATAGTATTTTTTGTCAAATGTCAGGACCATTTGAATGAACCTTCTGTAGACATGCAATTTTAGATAATAATAACAGTGTGTGTGTGTGTGTGTGTGTGTGATAAGGTGTAATATAATGCTGTTGTCGGGAGGAGGGTGCAAACAGTGTCAGCAGGAGCTGAGAAACCCTAACCCTAGTATTTTTTCTTTATTGCATTTTTTAATATGTTTATTAATTTGATTAATTTTCGTTCTTCTCCATATATGTATGACCCTCACTCTCTCTCTCTCACTCTCTCTCTCACTCTCAAACTCTCTCTCCCTCTCATTCTCTCACTCACTCATGCTCACTCTCTCTCATTCTCTCTCTCTCTTTTTCTTCTTCTTTCTTTGTCTAAATAAATGTAATCCCTCCCCAGCTCAAGGTGGGTCCTGCGTCCTGCATCCTGCTATTATCCATCTCTGCTTCCTCCACAAAGGTTCTGACCTGCACTACCTCGTTGCCTACTCCTGACCACTCTCTCCTTTTCCTTTGAGAATGTTATTTTGTTTTTGTGTTTTTTTTTTTTGACAAAATGCCCAGGGAGGGATATAGAACACACATCCCTTGAGAAAAAGTCATTTCTAGGTGTAACTGAATGCTGGCCACTGAAGAACTCCATCTGTAGTAGGAGTAACTACATCTGTAGTAGGAGTAACTCCATCTGTAGTAGGAGTAACTGCAACAGTAGTAGGAGTAGCATAGCAAAACAATACAACATAGAGACAATAGAAGCAGCTTTCAAGGAAATCAATGCCTGTCCTCTTTTTGAAATGTAATTGTTTAAAACTAGTGTTCAAGCAACGCGACTATACTATTTCAGCATGTTCTGTAAGCAGGATTGTTTGTGTCTGTTGTTCAGAGAAGAGTACAGCTACATACTTCACTGTCACTCTGCTGGTCTTGCCCTTACCAGCATTCAGAGTGAGAATGACACATCAGGCACAGTCTACCACAGTCTATTATAGTCTATCACAATGTACTACAGTCTATTACAGTCTATTACAACCCACATCTTTCTTTTTACAGAACAAGCATTGCAGGGGAACAGGACGACCCCCAGCATAACTGAACTGGGATTAGTTGGACAGAGAAAATAACAAAAATTACATTATATTAATGGATCTATACCCCAAAGCTATGTGCTAAATTTGCTCTTTGATCTTTTCAGATCTTTTTCTCATGTAACTGAACAAATTGAAAAAAAAAATTATTCACACCATGTACATATTTTAAAGAAGCAATAAAGTCATTTTATCAATGATTCTTCGAATTGTGAGGAATAATTATACTAAATTATACATTATCCTCAATTACACATTATACTGACACCTAGTGGTTTGGATGTTTCAGAGATTCTGAACTAAGTCTATTTTAAACATGGCTGCCTCCATGTGGGGAACCTGCTCAGTGGAGCACAAACTGAATCATTGAGGACTACAAAGTGATTATTCATCTCATGTGAATGATTATATATTATCAAAAATAATATATAACTTTCTTGCTACATTTTGCTGGTGAAATGACTTTTTACTCCTTTAAATGTAATATCTTTTTGGATACACTGTTCATTTGAAGAAATATGAAGGAATATAATCAGATATTTAAGTGTTTGCCTGCCTGCTCACCTGCTGGCACAGTCCACGCACGTAGAGAGGCAACAGCAGCTCATAAGCTGAGTGGATGTTTTTATTATAGTATTTACAGTGAGAGAGAAAGCGGTGGATGTTTTCATGCTGATTGTGGTTCAGCACCATGGAGAGCACCAGGCTTGTGCTGGGAGAGAAGCGCATATTTGTGGTTCAGCACCATGGAGAGCGCCAGGGCTTGTGCCGGGAGACGAGCGCAGATTTATAGTTCAGCGCCATGGAGAGCGCCAGGGCTTGTGCGGGGAGACGAGCGCAGATTTATAGTTCAGCACCATGGAGAGCGCCAGGCTTGTGCGGGGAGACGAGTGCAGGTTTGTGGTTCAGCACCATGGAGAGCGCCAGGCTTGTGCGGGCAGCGTAATGGAAAAGTGTGAAAGCAGCAGTCCAAAAGCTGCCTACAGTGATGTCATGGGTTTCTGAACTATAACCCAGCACTAGGATGTAGCCCGATTAGCTCCCACCCACCCACACACACACACACACACACACACACACAGCTTTGGATCGGTTTACTCCTTTTCTGTTGTATTTTTATTGTAGCCATGACAAGCTTTTCACATCATAAACTCCCATTATAAACCTTTATCTCTGCTCTGAGTTAACACACACACACACGCACATACACACATGTATTTCATAACAGGTTGGACTTCTCTAGCAGTAACCAGCTCTTAGGCTGAATCAGACAGGATTGCTCAGGTTCATCGACTGCTATGAATGGAATTTATAAAGCCTGAATAGCACAGTGACTTCAGTAGGACGGTGAGTCCCAATCCAGTCCCACCAGACGCTTCCATGTTTTTGATCTGACATAATATGCTGAAACCCAGGCAGAGGACCTGGACTGGGAGGCACTGCAGTGGGACACTATGGTGCAGTTAGAATTCACACCAACCGTGAGGATGTTTAGCAATACTGTTACTAACAGGAGAAACTGAGGCAAAGGGTCAGGGTATATCCTCAATCCTCACATCCTCAACCACTGAAAATGGATTCAGCCTCAGAGAGGGTGAAACTCTGCTTGGTGCTTTGAGAGATTACGGGAAACACTCACTAAGTATAGCCAGGGGCAGGAAGCAAGTGTATATTCCCTTCCAACTCCCAGCAGGATTTATTGCATAGAGATGCTAATATATGTTAATGAGAATGAGAGGTTGTATAGAGCTTAGCTAAATATATGACACTAACTATCCATGGTGAATGTAACTGAAGATCAGCAAGTCACAGATGGTTCACCACGATTGGCCAGAACCACAGAGTGAGACCAGCAGGGTTCAGTTTGTTGGTGGAAGGTCCTGTGTTGAATACCTGCTCACAACACCTTGTGCAGCAGGGAAGGGCTTTGTGTTGTGGCTCAGCTGAACTCACTAGGAGAGAAATATGCTTTAAACTGATCGCTCTTTCTCCGTTTGGTGACGGCTCTAACTCTCTTATAGCTGCTGAACTAAGCGACTCGTCTGTTAATCACTGAGCTGCCACCACACCCAGTTTTATTAATATGGTTCAAATCAAATAGTTAAGCAGCCCAGAGATCTCCTGTGCCACGCCCACGTCCATGTCCACGCCCATAACCATGTTGTGTGCCACACCTCACATATCCACACCATGCTGGTTGTGGATGAGTATTGTGAATGAGTATTGTGAATGAGTATTGTGAATGAGTATTGGCTTCAGTGGAGTATCTGTTAT
The DNA here is from genome assembly GCA_025802075.1 of Tenebrosternarchus preto. Classification (NCBI taxonomy): domain Eukaryota; kingdom Metazoa; phylum Chordata; class Actinopteri; order Gymnotiformes; family Apteronotidae; genus Tenebrosternarchus; species Tenebrosternarchus preto. Next base: position 16,326 of record JAOYMR010008783.1, on the reverse strand, counting down.
ACAGTCGGAGAGGGACAGGGCTGGTCAGGCAACAACTGAAACAGAACAAAAAACAAATAAACAATCAATTAAAACAGACAATTTTTTTATGTCTGGGCTGTACCATGGTGGTCCTGGAGTCCAGTGTGATCTCTAATGCAGGGTTTCTCAACCTATTGGTAGTGGACCACCAGCAGGTCATGAAGCACCCTCTAGTGATGTATAGGTTTACCATCGTGAGGCAGTAGTCTGTAGTGGGACGATAATACCAGAGATGGAGAAGTTTCTTTAGAATAAGCACAAAATCCTCCACCATAACATTCTAGACTCTTCAGATATGGATGATGCTAAACCCTGAGCTTTTCAGTGTGTAGAGTGTGGTTTGACTCTTTCAAATGAAGTGCTAAAACCTTCAGAACTAAAGAGGCATCTTTAGACCAGACACCCTGCTTATGTGGCCGGCGAGGAGTTATTGTTTGGGACTTATTGTTCAGGACTTATTGTTCAGGACTTGTTGTTCAGGACTTGCTCAGGACTTATTGCTCAGGTCCTGATTCTCAACTTTTCAGTGTCAGCACTTGAAAAGATAAACAGTTTGAGAATGAAAAGATAAACAGTTTTACATAACAAGCTGAGATGAGTTTTCTTGTTGCATTTTCTTGTTTTCTTAGGGAAGCTTGGAAACACCTGCTGTATTGCTGAGTTCATCAGCTCAGTAGTGTTTAGTCAGAACGCATGAGACATACCAAATTGTGCTGGACTGTGAATTTCCAGAATCAGTTGGACTGTGAACATTTGCTGGACTGTGAAGGTCCAGGCTCAGGGCTGGGTGCCACGGTGACCTTTGTCTCTCTCTGTATCGTCCTGGATCACCCCCCCCCCTCGTCTTCTCTCTTCTTTCTGATTTTTGCACATATAAACAAATCAGTATTGTGAAGTTGGAAGGAGTGTTGGGTTTGGCAGCTCCTTTCACACAGGATGAAGACGAGAGTCAATACTGCATATATTTGATGGTTTAGTACACGTTACCTGTTGGTGACGTGTGATGGTTTAGTACACGTTACCTGTTGGTGACGTGTGATGGTTTAGTACACGTTGCCTGTTTGGTGACGTGTGATGGATGCAGGACTTTTATTGCTGGTGGCTTATTTCCTGAATCCAGTCTGAGAAGATCAGCCTGATGTCTGTGTACAGTGTGGTCTGATCTCTGAAGCTGTGCAGTCTGATCTCTGTGTGCAGTGTGGTCTGATCTCTGTGTACAGTGTGGTCTGATCTCTGAAGCTATGCGGTCTGATCTCTGTGTACAGTGTGGTCTGATCTCTGAAGCTGTGCGGTCTGATCTCTGTGTGTAGTGTGGTCTGATCTCTGTGTACAGTGTTGGTCTGAACCCTCAGCATGTCCTCCATCATTTTCTGTGTTGTGGAGTAAGTTGTCACTGCTGCGTGACCTGCTGGTATTTGTGGTTTGTGTCACAGCTCCTGCCCCTGAGGTGTGGCCCTTTCAGTTTAAGGTCCTGTAACCATTAGTGCTCATCATTTTGTGGTTTTGTGTGTGTCCTTATGAAGTGCCTGTGATGCCCACACTGATCTTGTAATTTTATTGTGATCTCGTCATTCCAATGTTGTTTGCAGCATGAATCAGAGCTCGTGTCAAAATCCATTTAGAGCTAAATTATACACAAATTACTTAGAGACAACCTACTTACAGCACTCTGAATATATTTATATATATAGTCCATGCTTTATAGGACTCAGTACTTTAGTTCTAATAGAAACAGTAAAGAAGGATTTTATTATACTGTCAGATCTTTTTTGCTCTTTATTTTTTTAATCTCAAATCTACACTATAAAATGAAAGTAAAAATAGACAGAAATGAAAAGACTGGTTTAACAGAACCATCCAAATGTCAGCAACTCAACTCCAGACCTCCCCACCCCAGGATGGTGGCTCCCTCAGCTCCAGACATCCCCACCCCAGGAGGGTGGCTCCTTTAGTTCCAGACCTCCCCTCCCCAGGAGGGTGGCTCCCCCAGCTCCAAACCTCCCCACACCAGGAGGGTGGCTCCCCTGGCTCCAGACCTCCCCACCCCAGGAGGGTGGCTCCCCCGGCTCCAGACCTCCCCACACCAGGAGGGTGGCTCCCCCACCTCCAGACCTCCCCACACCGGGAGCAGCAGGGCAGGGTGTTCAGTGCCTGCTTCAGGCCTCCTCTCGGGATCCCTGCAGGAGCGGCTGGGCTCAGGAACTTGCTGCTGCATTTAAATGGCTTTTGACAGGTACTTCCAGTAAGTGTCTGGAGCTAGTAAAGATACTGGATCACAATGACCCTGTTCAATTCAAACAGAGACATGTTTTAGAGAAGGTTGTGTATGTGTGTGAGGGAGAGTGAGAGAGAGAGAAAGAGAGAGAGAAAGAGAGGTGAAGAGCACACATCCATACATCAGTGTGAAATCTTATGTAGAGAATAATGGCTTTTGATTGAAGGCAGGAGATTTTGTGATGCTTCAGAATCTTTCTATCAGGTACTGAATTCCCAGAGAGAGACAGAGAGAGAGAGAGAGAGCAAAAGAGAGAGATAGAGAGAGAGAGAGAGAAAAGAGATAGAGAGAGAGAGTAAAAGACAGATTAAACCTGTCTGCTGGTGCAGAAGTGTGGTAAGCATTTGGAGCTTTGTTGCTATGGTCTGGTTGTGAGAATTGGTGCGTGTGTGTATGTGTGTGGGTGAGTGTGTGTGTGTGTGTGGGGGGGGGTGAGTGTGGGTGAGTGTATGTATGTGTGTCTGTGTGTGTAGGTTATAGGTGTGTTTTGGAGAATCTGTGTGCAGATGAGCTGCATGTACATTATATAAGTACTTCAGTACACCTTTACAAAAGCACTTCAGTGCATCAATGTTGCAGTACACCTGTATTTTAGTACACCAACTGGTCTGTGGTACAGTGGTTGTACTGTGCTACAGTGGTTGGATTGATTATTTCTACTGTGTTTTGAGGGCAATTCAGTCAGATATGTGGTTATTATCCTGATCCTAATTTCCTGGACCTACACTCTGCTTGTGTGGTGGTGAGGAACCTCAAAGACCTTCTTCATTATAGTTGGGAGGTTCAGAGGGTGAGATGATGATGATGATGATGTGTGTAACGTACATGAACCTTTCTTCTTATGTTTGGGAGAGTTCTTTCTTCATTTTTAACCAGATATATGTTTTCTTTCTCTTCAACAATAGCAAGAAATCTGGTCTTTCCTGATGTAACCCAGATAAGTACAGATCCTGAATCTCTCCTGTGTTTTGATTTTTGCATTTTTTCTTTTTGTTGAGGAAATTGTGATTCACAGTATCCTGTGGCATTTCATCAGACATCTGTCATCTGTCTCTCTGTCTCAATTTCTCTCCATTTCTGTCTGTCTCTCTCACTATGGCTACTCTCTCTCTCTCTCTCTCTCTCTCTTTCTGTCTCTCTGTTTCTATCTGTGTCAGTAATGAGACTCTGGACTGGAAGCCACTCTGTCAGCAAACTTCCCCATCACGTTCATGATTCTGCATTTACATTCTATGGCTTAGTGTTCTAGTATTCCTGCTGCATTACAGTAGAGGAGATCTTCTAATGTGTTCATTATAGTAGAGGAGATCTTCTAATGTGTTCATTATAGTAGAGGAGATCTTCTAAAGTGTTCATTACAGTAGAGGAGATCTTCTAACGTGTTCATTACAGTAGAGGAGATCTTCTAACGTGTTTATTACAGTAGAGGAGATCTTCTAAAGTGTCCACTACAGTACAAATCTTCTAACATGTTCATTATAGTAGAGGAGATTTTCTAATGTGTTCAGTACAGTAGAGGAGATCTTCTAATGAGTTCATGGCTGGCTTGACAGTAATTCTTCTTCAGGCAGACAGTTCTGTACAAATGATGACAACACATACCTCTCCCTCCATCTCCTTCTCTCCTTCTCTCCCTCTCTCCCTCCATCTCTCTCCCTTCTGTCAGTCATGTATATGCGTGTGTGTGTGTGTGTGTGTGTGTGTGTGTGTGTGTGTGTTATATTTGGGTGGTCAACTCACTGTCAGTCATGTTATTCAGTCATATATATATATATATATATATATATATATATATACATCACCCATCTTACCCTCTGTTATACTCTCTTGTCTCCAGACATATGGGCAGTTTGTCAGCTAAAGTTGCAGTGGATCCTTTCAAATTTCATAAGCAAATTTGACTTGTTCAGTAAAACATTTCACATTCAGTCAGAATTCCATATATACAACCCTGTCTCTGTAGTTTCATGGTTACACTGCTGTCACCATCTCTGCTCTCTGGACAGGCCTGATTTCTTATTTCAGCAGCATATCACTCACACACACACACACACACACACACACACACACACACACGACTCTACTCTTGTATCAGCTCTAGTGAAAACTGTGTTTGTGTGTGACTTTGGGCTGTTAGGAGGAGAGGAGGAGGAGAGGAGGAAGATGCTTACCAGTCCCACCTCCTCACCTCTGGGATTGGTCAGTCCCACCTCCTCACCTCTGGGATTGGTCAGTCCCACCTCCTCACCTCTGGGATTGACCAGTCCCACCTGCTGTCATCTGTACTTCCACCTGGCACTCCACCCATGATCTTGAAGAAAGCCTCCCCAGAGACCCCACCCTCACCGGCCAATCCTAACCTGCCACTCCTAGCAGGTCCCACTCTGCTGCAGCTGGATGATCCTGAGAGGGCTTCTCCTAGCTTTTCGGGTGGCGTTTTTGCTGAGTCAGCATTTCTGAACACTTGGGCTCAGGAGATTTATTTTTCTGCTTGGACCATATGATTCTACGCAGTCTGTGAATGATATGGTGTCTTCAGATCGGCGTACTGGAGCTCATGAAGGCACTGTGTTCTTATCATTTATTCTCTCTGCTTAGAGAGACAGTGACAGATCTCTCTTTGATCAGTCTCTTTTCACACAGACCTTTCTGTTCACACAGACCTCTCTGTTCAGATAGACCTTTCTGTTCACACAGACCTCTCTGTTCACACAGACCTTTCTGTTCAGACAGACCTCTCTGCTCACACAGACCTCTCTGTTCAGACAGACCTTTCTGTTCACACAGACCTTTCTGTTCTCTGTTAGCAGTTTGGTTATTTTGTGTTCTAGTAAACCAAGAAGCCAACAGGGTCTTTGACTAAAACTACAACAAAATCTAAGTCTTACAGTACTGCTTGCCAGCAGTACTTATGTTCAAGTGACTCCAGGTGGACGAGTCTGTCAGCTGTAAAGAGCAATAAACAAACAGGACAAAACAGAGTCCTGAGGCATTAGAGGCAATAAAGGCAGTAAAGTCAGCAGGACATGAGGTGAGGAAATAGTGACTGAGAGACTGGAAGAGAGAGTCAGAGAGAAGGATGACAAAGGGAGTGAGAGAGTGTGAGAGAGAGAGAGAGAGAGAGAGAGAAACATGCAAACGTAAAAAAGTGTAAAAGCAAAGATACTGAAGTGCTGAATTATGGACCGTGGGCCTCAACATGCCACACAGCTGCAATCAAATGAGTTTTGGAAGTGTTTCTTTGTTTAGTGCTAATTAAAATCTTTCATGTAGTTTCTTAGGAAGGATGCTTAAAATCCAGGTGGACTCATTTGAGCGAATGAAGATGAATGAAAATTTTCTGAATTCTGGAGCTGCCGGGTGAAAATGCCTGCGAAACAGCAGTGATGACCCTCGTCTTTTTTGTTAGTTCTTCACCTACTCTGGGAATTCTCCACCTTCTCAGGGATTCCTCCACCTTCTTAGGGAGCCTCTGCCTTCCCTGGGAGTTCTACGCCTTCTTGGAGAGTCCTCTGCCTTCTCAGAGAGTTCTCCACCTTCTCAGGGAGTTCTCCGCTAGCCCAGCTGGGCTCAGTACAGGTGTGGAGCTGACAACCTGCACCTGAATCCCCCCTTGGGGGTTTAAGTGGTGGTAAAGGGGCTCGTGTAGGGAGCACCTTCAGCACAACCTTCATATGCCCGTGTCTCAAACCATGGCAACACCAAGGCAACAAGATACCTACAGAAACCTAGAGACAGGAAGAGATACCTACAGAAACCTAGAGACAGCAAGAGATACCTACAGAAACCTAGAGACAGTAAGAGATACCTATAGTAATCTAGAGACTCCTGGAAACACCTGGAGGCACCTGGAGTCTGTGCTTTGTAGGGTTGGATGTGAATAGATCACTTTGACATCAGCAGTGAACAAACTCCATGTTGGTATAGATCAATAGCTCAGATGATTGTGTTGTTACTGTGGTGCTAAACCCCTCGAGGGGGGTATTTGTGAGAGTTAAACGAACCCTGTTATTAGAACGATGAGCCACAAAGCTACTCGAAGCAGTTTGTGTACGTTAGACAGAGTGACTGGCAAGACTGCTGATGTAAAGCCTACCCAACCATAAAGAGCCAACTGTGATGAAGGGGAACAGAGTGAAGCTACAGTTAAAGAGGAAAATAGAGATATCTGTCTGTGTCACAGTCTCTCTCTCGTTATTTTCCTTACCCCTCCCTTCTCTCTCACACACACCCATCTCTTCCTCCAAGCCACTCTTTTTCTGTATATCTTGGAGTGTTTAACGGCTGGTGTATGTTTTATGAGTGGGTTTAATAAGATCCTTTCATTAACTTACATTTACATTTCTGGCATTTGGCAGACGCTCTTATCCAGAGCGACTTACAAAGTGCTTAGGGATACTTGGAATATCTAGTGTAGCTCAGATAGACCCGAATTCATGCACTCAAAGCTGGAATACTACCAGAAGATAGTCTTATGGTACCCAAGCCTTTCCTATAACCATAATATACAGCTAACTTGCAGCCTGAATATGTAACTAAGTTACATAACACCTGAATATAAAATCAAGTTACAATACAACTGAGGAAAGAAGACAACAAAACAGTAGCTAAATTAACTCTGCTTTTACTGTCTGTGAACTGTGGGTAACGTTGGTCTGGGTGTGCTAGAGCAGGGTTAGGGTTAGGCTTAGGGTTAGGGTAGTGGAACTGAATCCTAATGAACCAGGTCTAGCAGGACTGTCCAGGTCTAGCAGGACTGTCCAGGTCTAGCAGGACTCTTTGGTTTGAGGCTGCGGTGTGATGTGTAGTGTTTATGATTTTGGACAAGAGGGCAAATACACATCTATGGTTTGTCCAAACTCACACTCATACACACAGAGGAAAACATCTTCATCTTGACTGTGTCTCAGTTGATTCCATTTTGACTGTGTCTCAGTTGATTTCCCTATTGTGTGAAGTTATATTTCTGTAATAAAGAGGAATGGGCTGAGTGTCAGTGAGAGGAAGAGCTGGGTGTTCAGTGAGATAAAACACAGCGTGAATCAGCATCTTGGAGTGAAAACGGAGAAACAGGGAGGAGGTGCAGAGGCTCGAACATGACCCAGGTGCTAAAGGAGGATGTGGAGGAGGAGTATGGATTCAGAGGGAGAAACTGCCTCTTACCTCTGCATGGAGTGTTTTGTGTGTGAGCAGGTGATCGATGAGTCCTGTTAGAGGGGAGACATAAAGAAAGAAGATCTGTAAGTGTGTGTGTTTGTGTAGTTTAGCTCTGACAGCTGATTCAGGATCATTCATTCATTTGTCTTGTTTTTTTGTTGTTGTTGGAACATTCAGCTTTGTTGCGTGTTAAGTACAGTTGTATAGTGGAGAGGTGCGTTACACTAATGTTAAGTACAGTTGTATAGTGGAGAGGTGCGTTACACTAATGTTAAGTACAGTTGTACAGTGGAGAGGTGCGTTACACTAATGTTAAGTACAGTTACAGAGTGCTCTGGAGAGGCTACACTGGTATCCACATAAAGCTTTCATGAAACCAACCATCACTAACCTCAACCATCACTAAACCCAACCATCACTAACCTCAACCATCACTAACCTCAACCATCACTAACCCAACCATCACTAACCTCAACCATCACTAAACCCAACCATCACTAACCTCAACCATCACTAACCTGAACCATCACTAACCCAACCATCACTAACCTGAACCATCACTAACCTGAACCATCACTAAACCCAACCATCACTAACCTCAACCATCACTAACCCAACCATCACTAACCTAACCATCACTAACCCAACCATCACTAACCTAACCATCACTAACCCAACCATCACTAACCCAACCATCACTAACCTCAACCATCACCAACCTAACCATCACTAACCTCAACCATCACTAACCTGAACCATCACCAACCTAACCATCACTAACCTCAACCATCACTAACCTGAACCATCACCAACCTAACCATCACTAGCCAACCATCACTAACCTAACCATCACTAACCCAACCATTACTAACCTAACCATCACTAACCCAACCATCACTAACCTGAACCATCACTAACCCAACCATTACTAAACCCAACCAAGTATGGGGCAACTTGGCTGTGGGTAGCCTCCACCCATCCCCACCCCCTGCATCATCTCTATCCTGTTTGATAAGAGAACACTGGCCTGGTGTGAATTCAGGGTGATCACTGGCACACTGCAGTGTGCACATCATCACTATCGTGAGAGAACCTTTTCATTTCTGCTGCTAGGAGACAACATTGTTCAGTTACAGTGCTAGGAGACAACATTGTTCAGTTACAGTGCTAGGAGACAACATTGTTCAGTTACAGTGCTAGGAGACAACATTGT
>JAOYMR010008216.1:3954-27658 GCA_025802075.1 Tenebrosternarchus preto | reverse complement strand
CCCCCACCCCGCAGCTCAATCAATACCGCATTACAGAAGCACTGGACTTTTCTATTAACTGAAAATATTCTGCCGCAGGGGGTCTTCAGGGCGGTCTGTGAGGCATCCTGTAGTGAGCTCCTCCCGCCTCCCGAAACCTCCCGTTAACAGAGGCACGAGTGAGGGAGCGAGGGAGCTCTGCGGGACTGCGAGACAGCCCAGCCGAGGGTGCAGGACGTACATCTCTGCGGAATAGCTGGTACCGGTGCACTGCTGGTAGCTCTTTGGGTGTTAGCATGATGCCAGTCACTGGCAGCCCATGTTTGTCATTACAAATCTGAACATTTTCTGGTCAAACAAACCTCTTATAACCATTTCTGCCAGTGGTGGACAGACATTTTGTCTTATACTCTCTGCTCTCTCTCTCTGATCTCTCTGCTCTTCCTGCTTTCTCTGCTCTCTCTGTTCTCTCTCTGCTCTCAATTCAATGTTCAATTCAAGGCTTTATTGGTATTACTATACCAGGTTCAATTTTACCAAAGCAAATCATTTTGAACTGAACAATTGTCATAACAAAATAGTAATGAGTAATGATTAAAAACAAATAAACAAATAAATAAGAAGTGATGCTATTTTAAAATAAACTAGATAAAACAAGATAGTAGTAATAAAAACAGTCATATTAATAGAATAAAGATTATTATTCTAGGTGTGAAGTGTTGGATGGGTGTACTAGTGTAGAATGTGTTACTCACTGTCTCTCAGGCAGTGACATGTCAAATATTTTTTTTTTGTTTTATGTTTCCTTCTCCAATGATAATTTTTAATTCTTTAGCATGGAGGACAATTTAACTGTTTAGAAATGTACTATTCAGTTTTGCTGTGGACGTTTGACAAGTCTGTATGAATTTTTCAGAGGTGAAAGTGCAGTTCTGTCTCTCCCTCACTACTCTGGCAGTGACCACAGTCTTCTCTCTCTGGACACCAAAGGTTGTTTGGATCTGCATGTTTCTGTGTCCAGACTGTGGTCACTGAACCTGTGCTTGGTGAGGGTCTGTCTCTGCTGTGGATCTCTTGTTTGGAGATATTCTGCTAATTCATATGCTGTGTGTGATAGTTTGGTTAGTTCTGGATGGTGTGTGGTCAGCAGTGCTGGACCGAGGATGTTGTGTGTTAGGACTCAGTAGGTCAGAGAGTCTCATACTGGACTGAATTTTAATAGCTGGAATTTAGATGCAACCAGATAAAATGAGTGGAAATTGTTCTCACTCTGTTCTACACGCATTAGTTGGTTTTTTTCTTGGATGTTTTAGCATGTTTCTGCAGAATCATGTATGTAGGGACTTAGTGCTTTTAGTACATTCACTCTTAGAAGTTTCCTGCAGTGTTTCCTGCAGTGCTGATTTTCAGCCCACAATAATCATAATGTAATGAATGCAATAGGCTGGGGTTTTTCTAGAGTGAAGAGATGCTTATTTTCCTGAGTTCTGGATCTTTTCTGGATGATTTCAACTTTGGTTTGCTCCAGATTTACTGGTATGGCACAGTTCTGATCCTCTGCTCTCCCTGATCTTTCTCTGCTCTCTCTCTCTGCTCTCACTGATCTCTCTCTGCTCTCACTGATCTCTCTCTGCTCTCACTATGCTCTCTCTGCTCTCACTGATCACTCTGCACTCTGCTCTTTCTGCTCTCTCTGTCTCTGTGCTCTATTTGCTCTCCACTGATCTCTCTGTTCTCACTGATCTCTCTGCTCTCACTGATCTCTCTCTGATCTCTGTGCTCTTTCTGCTCATATGCACATACACTTATGCATGCACATGTGCCCACACACTCACATGCGCACATATGCACGCACACACACACACACACACACACACACACTCGAGTGCACATATACACATTCTGCATGCTGCTCTGCTCACTTCAGATGAAACAGGAAGTACCTTGATGTAGAGGATGCTTACGTAAGCTCACCACAGAACTCAAGAACCAGGAGACTTTCTTGTTCCAAGAGCCAGATCCTGTTGGTGAAGGTCAGATGTGAAGAGAAGAGAGGAAGAGGAGCAGAATCCTGGATTCAGCTGGATAAAATGATAATGAGAGGGAGGATGAGGAAAGGAGGAAGAGCACAGATAGAGAAGGTCTTGATCTGAGACCCCAAACCAAATTTAGAAGCAAGTCAAAGAGATGACCGGAGAGAATGTAGAGACTTCACCCAGGAAGTGGAGGGTTAGGTGGAGGACAAAAGGGATGGAGGTATAAAAATAAAGCGGTAAAAGAAACTGGAGGTGGGAATGTTTCAGTGCATTTTTTCAGATATTCTTGTGTGTGTTTGTGTATGTGCACAAGTGTGTGCAAATGTCTGTGCATGCATGTCTGTCTGTGTGTGTGTGTGTGTGTGTGTGTGAGGGAGAGAGAGAAAGAGAGAGAGAGAGAATAACTTGAGGCTTTGTGCACAAGGGAAATCTTCCCAGCTTTCTTCCACCTTGCTGCTGATGGAGCAGGAGTTGATTTTAGGTACAGACATGCTGCAAATAGGACTCCTGCCATAGTCTAAAGGGGAAAAAGCCCAGGGAAAGGATACGAGACAGACACTTGGAAGAGTCCATTCTGCAGCAGGAGCAGGGACACAAGGGTATAGAAGATTCCATTTATAATGAGGGTTGTTAAAAATTATTTTCAGATAACAGCATCCTTATACTACATAATTGAAGATGTCTGGGCCTTTGTATGTACACATGTATCCATTACCAATGCTAGTATTGTTTAGATTTATTGCCTGGAGGCAAAATATATAATTAATTATCACAGTGCCACCTTTGTAATAGAGATATATTGAAGTGCACTATTTACCTCACACACACACACACACAACCACACACACACACAAACAGCCAAACACACACACACACACACCACACAGACGCACAAACAACTAAACACACACACAACCACACACTGACACACACACAGCCAAACACACACACAACCACACACAGACACAAATACTCAGCTAAACACACACACACAACCACACACTGACACACACACAGCCAAACACACACACAGCTACACACAGACACAAACACACACACAGACACACATTTGTTTTGGATTTGAGGATCCCTCCTGGCTCTGAAAGGAAATCCTCTCTTTGCAAGTCAAACTGAAAATGATCTAAACCTTCTGATCTCTCTCTCCCTCATCCTCTCTCTTTCCCTCATCCTCTTTCTCTCTCCCTCTATCTATTTCTCTCTCCCTCTATCTATTTCTCTCTTTTTCTTTTGTAAATACTTCATAGGCCAGTTGGTCATTCATATTCATAACCCAAATATGCATCTCATCATAAAATGCTCAACCTTTGCAATCTTCCATTCACCTACACACACACACACACACTGTAAAATTTTGCATTGCAGATTAACTTTCTGTAGTGGCAGCACTGACACTGCACGTATTAATAAGCCTTCGGAATTCTCCTCGGTTCTCAATTTTACCACACACACACACACACACACACACACACACACACACACACACACACAGAGAAACACTTAAAAAGAAAGAAAAGAAAGAAGTTCAAAATGTTTGAAAGATATGCCTAAGGACAGTACATGCTCTGTGTGTGTGTGTGTGTGTGTGTGTGTGTGTGTGTGTGTACATATGCGTGTGTGTGTGTGTGTGTGATCATGTGCATGTGCACACGAGTCTTTGTCACAAGAAGCTGCTGATATTACTTTCTCTCATCTCATCAACTGTCTCCATTCAAGTGTTTTTTTTTTTTAACCTTCGTCATAATGCACCACTGAATTCTGATAAACTAGAATGCAAACACTGCAGGAGTAACAACCTCTAATCATTAAGCCATGTGGCTGCTTTACAGCTCCCAGTTCCATCGTTACAGTGGGCTGTGCTAACGGGGTAAACGCGACACTAGTGGACAAACCAGGAAACAACTTCAACTGTAGAACCAAAAGTATGTGAACACCTTTCCTACATGGAGTTCAGGTGCTTCAGTCGTGTCCATTGTTAATGGGTTTTTAAAGCACATTGTCCCGCAGGCTCCACATGCTTGGCTGGTGGAGCTGGAGAACACCCTGCATGTCATCCTCGCCACCAATCCATGAGTTGATTTTGTGCCCTATTAGATAAACCCGACCGACTGTGTTATTGTTTATCATGAGCTGGAAGCATTTAGGAGCAGCACCAGCATGTCGCCACAGAACTCTGGAGTAGTTCTGGAACTGGAATGTTGAATCGCGTTCCACTGTCCATCACTTTGATGAATCTGGGTTTTGTGGGACCCAGGGGAACACTGCCTACCAGAACACGCAGGTGGCCAACGGTGGCCTGTTGGACGGCTGTTGCTCTGACAGGGTTTGGGCCCCTTTAGCTCCAGTGAAAGGTGATGCTAATGCTACAGCATACAAAGACAATTTAGACAATGATATGCTTCAAACGTAGTGTCAGCAGTTTAAGGGAAGGCCTCCATGCACAAAGCAAGGCTTCTGTAAACATGCCATGATGAAACTGAAGAATCTTAACACAGGGTCCTGGCCTAAACCCACATGTACCACAGACACCACATGTATAACAGGTACCACATGTATCACATGTATCACAAGTATCACTGGTATCACAGGTACCACAGGTATTACTGGTATCACAGTTATCACTGGTATCACAGGTAGTGGTGGGCTACTTTTTCTGACCATCAGAGGTAAACATTAAACATAGTGCTGGTCAATAATTGAACAGAAAATAATTTAATCCCCCAATGGACCAATTCTGAAATATTATTTTCTGTTAATCAGAGAAGGATTATTCATTCAACTACATGTACACACATACACACACACACACACACACACACACACAAGGAAGAAGAGTATAGTTCTTGTGAGGACAAATTGGCATTGTGGGAAAAAATGGTTTTTGTCTCCACAGCAGTAACTCTATATCTGAAGAACATAGACAGTTGTGTGTGTGTGTGTGTGTGTGTGTGTGTGTGTGTGTGTGTGTGTGTGTGTGTGTGTGTCTGTGTCTGTGTGTGTGTGTGTGTTTGTGTTTGGCTCCGCGTGTCGTCGTGCGGATCGGTAAAGCAATTTAGATAAGGCAGGAGGAATGTGACTAGTAGGGATGAGCAGTGTTGTGTCCTTTTCTGTTCTCCATTATTTACATAGACTAGTGCACTGAAGAATCCTGCTCCCAGTAAATTAGGTCATCTTGTCTGTAGGTGCACATGATCTCATTATGATCTCATTACCGCAAATCCGGGAAACAATATGCAAAGGCATTATTTGTATATACAGTGTACCAAAGATTTGTTAACGCCCACCATTGACCTGGAAATGCACATATGTCCTATTACAATATTCTTTCAGGACCATGGACAGCACTCCTTTGCTACTCTCTCAAACAGACTTGTCAGAAATATTAGACAAGAATTGAAAATTAGCACCAGAATGATAGAAGCTTCTGTGAGTTCTGGCAGAGACCACTAAAGCTCTCAGGTTGCTGTGCATATGTGGTGCTCAGTCCTCCAAGTCCGGTTACAAGAGTGTTAGTCTGGATGATATTGAGCACCATTATCTTAAAATATTCAATCATTTGAATTCAGTATAGCTACAGGTTTTAAACATATTGTGGGACAGGTTTATTATGAGAACTGTAGAACTGTCATACATACTTCTATCTGGAGGTCTGCATCTCATCTTGGATCTATAGAACTCTAGCTGAGATTAGGATTGGCTTGATTCAGTGTCTGACATGCAGGCCTCAGCTGGTATCAGAGACCAGCAAAATGCTCCAAGCCTAATTTAATGCACTTGAATTGGCTAGCGGAGGTGTTTAAGATGTGTGTGCCAGGGCCAGGTGTTTGTGGCGGAGATCAGCAAGGTGGAGGACCCCCGACGAGCCCTGCTCTCATAAACTACGCTTCCAAACTCTTCTCACAGCTTCCAGAACCAGCGGACCTTGCAGAGTTTCTTTTTTGGGCGTAACGTGATCAGCTCCCCGAGCTTCAGGATGCGTCTGCTCTTGGACCACTGGCATTAAGCACCTGATTTTTTCTATGAAATTAATCTTATATCAGCACTGAAGAACATTTCCTGTGGAGAATCCCCATTAAAGCTGCAATTAGGAGCAAACACAGCTGCCAGCTCTAGTTGTTTAGTGCTGGAACAACATGAACGCTTGAATAGCCGCAGTGCCCTTCCTGTGGAGTACGATTTGCTCTGCACTATTAGACTCAGGGGTGATTCTGGGACCAGAATCTTTTAGCAGGGGAAATGCTGTCCACTCTCAGTTCCAGGGATGAAAACCAACCCCTAATCCATGGCAGTAAGTCCTAATCAGGGAGCAGCGTAAACTTGGACCCGCTCAGCACTGGAACAGAGCTGGGCCGCTGAGGGAGCGAACATAGCCTTGTCTGTGCAGCGTCTGCGGTTCTACAGGGATGTGTTCCCCTCTGAATCGGACCTGACGACAAGTTGGAGCAGCTCTGGAGGGCAGGACCAAGTAGAGACTTAACCAATGCATTATGAATGGCATTCTGTGTGTGTGTGCGTGTATGTGCGTGTGTGTGCGTGTGTGCGTGTGTGCGTGTGTGTGTGCGTGTGTGTGTGCGTGTGTGTGTGTGTGTGTGTGTGTGTGTGTGTGTGAGTCTGAAAGAAACAGAGAGAGTGGCTTTCAGACCTACCCAGAGGAAGATTCAGGACTTCTGGATATTAAACAACATCAGGCTGAAATGTACCCTCAAATCCTCTAAAAGTGAAGCCTGTCATCTGGGAGCTTGAGCGAGTGATACTGCCTGCCTGAGGAAGAGGGGAAAGAGGAAGAAAAAAAGCTGCCAAAATGTCTGCATTAGTCAGCCTCTCTCTCTCTCTCTCTCTCTCTCTCTCTCTCTTTCTCTCTCTTTTTCTCCAGACCAAAAAGCAAGAACTTCCTCGTGAAGAGCAGGGTCCCTCTATAAAGAACCTGGATTTCTGGCCCAAGCTTATTACTCTGATGGTGTCCGTTATTGATGAGGACCGGACAGCCTACACTCCCGTTCTCAACCAGTACGTATTACTTAAATATATTAAATATAGACCCAACCATATATATATAATTATAATATTCCTCTCACACCCTCTTTTTTCCTTCATGCTTATGTCCTGTACCAGAAGGGTGTGTGTGTGAGCGTGTGTGATGAAATGATGTGATAGACTGGTAATGTTTGGTTGTAGAGTGGCCGTTGCACCTTCACTGTGAGTGTTCAACCATGGTACTGAGCTCACATCCAGCTCAACTGCGTCTCTGTTGTAGACACACGAGCAGCAGATGGGCTGGTGTGATCGGCCCTCGCCCACTCTGGTCCTGAAACTGCTGGGAGGAGAATCCAATCAGGCTTGATCTAATTGGGTTCAGAGAGGGGGTTTTATATAGGGTTTTAAGGAGGCAGTGTTTGTGAGGAGAGAGACGGAGGGAAAGAGAAGGAGGAGAGAGAGACCACAGCTGCTGTTCATTTCTTCACACCATTGAAACCGTGTTGCTATAGAAACAGGGTATTGTGACCAGCCACGTTCTGCAGAGGGGCATCGTTAGTGATACAGGAAGCAAGGAAACAGCCCCCTACACACCCCCAAACCCCAACACACACCTCCCTACACACCCCCAAACCCCAACACACACCTCCCTACACACCCCCACACCCCAACTCAACCCCATACACATCGCCACCACCACCCCCCACACACACACACACACAGTCCGCCACACACACACACACACACACAACCCCATACTTCCACGCTCACATAAGAGAGTAGAGGAAGGCCAATGGTAATTGAAAGACTGACCCCACGAAATCAGGGCATGAGTAGAAATCTATAAGGGGAGAAACGTTTCAATTTGGCAGCGTTTTAAACACATGCCTGTTCATTCTCACACTCAGGGGATTATTGGATGAGCAAGACTTCAAAAGTCCACCAACACAACAAGCAATGGCGATTAAACCAATGAAAACAGCACAGTGAGAGGACCTTTCACTGCAGCAATGTAGAAAAACATCCAGTGTGTTTGTTCACATCATTAAGATAACATGGTCAGTTCAGTTTCAGTTCAGTGGTTTCCAGAGTACTGAAACACAAGTAGATCCAAAAAACATTAACTGTCTATGTGATATGAAAGGTTATCAATATGATTTGGTGTAACAGGGAGTTACTCCACATAAACAAGGTTTTATTTTGTCATTTTTCGCTAATCTGTTGTGATTGATTTAGTTATTTTTCAGTATCTGTTGTGATTGATTTTGTTATTTTTCAGTATCTGTTGTGATCCATTGTGTCATTTTCAGTATCTGCTGTGATCCATTGTGTCATTTTCAGTATCTGCTGTGATCCATTGTGTCATTTTCAGTATCTGCTGTGATCGATTTGCAGGTTTCCACAGGAACTGAACATGGGAAAGATAAGTGCTGAAATCATGTGGAGCCTATTTGCCATGGACATGAAGTACGCCATGGAGGGTGAGTGAGGGTGTGCTGGGGTGTGCCTGAGGGTGAGTGAGGGAGTGCTGGGGTGTGCCTGAGGGTGAGTGAGGGAGTGCTGGGGTGTGCCTGAGGGTGAGTGAGGGAGTGCTGGGGTGAAACCCTTGCTAGAGCCGAGAGAAGCTTGGTTATGCTGTAGGTTTTACAGCTCAGTCTCTCGTACCCAGTTGCTTACCACAGCTGTAACAACACAGAGTCACAGAGAAAACTGTGAATGCTGGTGTTCAGTCTGGGGTTAGAATATTCTAACTGAACCAAGGACAACGACTATAAATATAAATATGTGTCCAAGTTAGATATAAACACTGTGGCAAAAGTTGATGTCACTCATGATTTTAACCAGAAAAGCTTATTTTTTTACATTCATTATTTTCATTTCTTGTGTTTTTATATTGGGATGTCCATTTCTTATATTTTTATATTAGGTTGTTCATTTTCTGTTGTCTATAAGGTGTGGTTTTGTGGGGAAGCCCTGGAGAACTGATCTATAAAGTCAGCTTTATAGGTTTCAACATAGCATAGATATTTGATTCTTACTGACGTTAAAAGTGGGACTCATAAAGAAGTATTCCTAGTGCACACACACACACACACACACACACACATACACACACACACACACACATGCAGTGGTGATGAGCTTTAAACCTCAGCTGTGCCAGATGGAATGACATAAATGTCATTATTAATACTGAATTAATTCAGGCATAATAATGTTTATGTGTGTGTGTGTGTATGTGTGTGTGTGTGTGTGTGTGTGTGTGTGTGTGTGTTTGGGTGCACTGACATTTCCTGTGGGAAAATAGTGACCAAAAACTATGGCCACACAAATTGGTCACACAAATTGTTAATGGCATTTCTATCCTGATGGTTGCCATGGTAACCAGGTGGAGAGATGATAAAGCATGCATTTCACAAATTGATAAGACGGTAGGCATACACACATGGGTGTATACACACACACACACACTCACATTCACACACACAGGTACACATGCATGCATACACACACGCACATACACATACATGTAGCTCACATGTAGCTATAGATGCACACACACACACACACACACACACACACACACACACACACACACCCACAGATGCAGATGCACTTTCTCTTTCTCTGTTTGCTTTCATGGGAATAAAGTGGCATTTGCTGCCTTCCTGCATATAAATGTGTGTGTGTGTGTGTGTGTGTGTGTGTGTGTGTGTGTGTGTGTGCCCTTTCACTGCATGGTATAGAAAAGGGCAAGGAAACTCAGCCTCACCACCACATACTCATCCATTTCATGTTGCCGCTAATGAACAAATTGTTTTTCTGCAGACAAGAGTAAGTGAGGTGTTCATTTGCACAGGCATGGACACTGACGACTGACCCCACAGGGTACTGTAGAAGAAGCATACACACACACACACACACACACACTCACTCAGGTTGCTATAGAAAGAGTATGCACACACATACACAAACCCTAGAAGTTTTTTTTTTTTGCTGTCATTTTGTGTGTGCAGAAATGCCTCATAAACCTACACAGTCTGCTATAACATGTTCACTGTGTTATAACATGATCATAGGGTGTTATAATACATTCGCCATTTTATAATGTGCCCATAGTGGGTTATAATTTGCTCATAGTGTGTTTTAATATGCTCTTTTGAGGAGTGGTGAGTTTTTTGTTAAACCAGCACCATTTGTATTTCCTGAGGATGTTCAACAGTTGTGTAAACTGGATTGATATTGAGAAAGGCTGAACTGCGTAATGTAATGTGAGTAATGTGTTCAGAAACAGACATTGACAAAGAACAGGGGAAGCCTCTCTTCCTGTCGGCCCCACATAGAACCACTGTCACCTATTTACACAGACGTATTTTACCATACCATCTTTCAATACACAATATATATCCTCTTGCTCTCCCTCCTCGTTTTCCCACACTATCTCGCTAGTGATATATTTCTATATATTTCCCTCTCTATCTCTTCAGAGAGAGAGAGAGAGAGAGAGAGAGAGAGAGAGAGAATTGTAGTTCCTGTAAGTGTTATTGTCTCAGTACAGTAGTCAGGTTCATAGATAATTTCACAACAAGGCATTACAAATCATATTTACACTAAAATAGATACATAAAATAAATACATTGCCACAGCCAGATCTACTGTTGAGTTTCACTGAAAGTTTCTATGGTGTCCAGTTGTGATTATTATTTTCTGTTTATTATGGTCGTTATGATGTTTGGGTTTCATTCATTTGTGGTTGTTTACATCACCTGATAACCTTATGACTGTCCTGCTGTTGTATTAGAGGACGTCGATCAGGTCAGTGTAGTTTATCGTTCATACCTGTGTACTTGGAATGTGTGTGAACACAGTGGAGTTGATGTTGTTTGCAGGGACTCGTTCGGTGGGGGAGGGGCACTTTAAATCTGGATTAAAGATGAGGGATGAGGGATTAAAGGCATAGATCCCGAGATTGAATTTTCACTCGGATGAAGCCGGATTGATGATCCCTCCTGGGGGAGGTGTGGGGGGGAGGGTGCGTGGAGGAGGTGTGTTGGTAAAGGGTGTGTTGGGGAGGTGTGTTGTTAGGTGATGTTTGGGGAGGTTTGCTGGGGGAGGTGTTATGATAGAGGGTGTGTGGGGGAGGCTGTGTGTGAGCTCGCCCAGTTAAAGCATAGATGGCAAGATATTTAATAAACAAGGAAACCAAAAAACGCATTTGACGTGCACACACATCGAGCAGAGCTTGCACGTAGAAGACCCAACGGTGTGCACATAGAAGTATGTACATATAAGACCAGAGGGTGTGCACGTAGAAGTGTGCACGTATTAGGTTTGCATGTACAAGTGTGCATGTAGAAGACCAGAGGGCATGCATGTAGAAGACCAGAGGGCATGCATGTAGAAGACCAGAGGGCGTGCACGTAGAAGACCAGAGGGCGTGCACGTATAAGTGTGCACGTAGAAGAGCAGAGGGTGTCTTCAACAGCAGCTTCAACAGTGCACACCTCACACTCTGCGTGCACCATAGCTGCATGCTGATGCACTGAGGGAAGCGATGCCTATCAGGCACATTCAGATTAGCACAGAGCAGGAATGTAAGAGAAAGTTGCTCTGGCGCTCTTTCTCTGTTTCTGTCAGCCATCTAATTTCCTAATGATTGCGTTATACTGGGTACTGACCAGCAGGGTGGCGCCATACTCCACACCATTCAGTGGTTCACTCTCTGTACCAGTGTAGTATAAGAGCTGTGCTCTAGCTGGACAAGCCTAGCTGGATATTTACAGCTGAGTGATTCTACTGCACCTTCAGCTGAGCTCCCGGGGCCTGTGGCAGCCGCCATCAGGCTGAAGCAGAATCTCCACTGGCACATGGCTCAGTGGGAGTGGCCGGGCTCAGTGGGAGTGGTCAAGTTGTGATGGCAGGAAGGCACAGATTTTCCAAACGTTCAGGGTGGGTGTTCACTCCCAGTATAAACGTGCTTGGACACATCAGGTAAAACCCAGCGTGATGTCTAGAATGTGAAGCAGCGTGACTGGCCTGGTCGCTAACATTCCTGCTGGGAGAGCAGGGTGTGTGTGGGCATGTGAGTGTGTGTGTGTGTGTTTGTGTGTGTCTTTGTAATGGCTTGCATGTGTGTGTGTGTGTGTGTGTGTGTTTGTAATGGCATGCATATCTGTGTGTGTGTGTGTGTGTGTGTGTGTGTGTGTGTTTGTTTGTAATGGCATGTATATCTGTGTGTGTGTGTGTGTGTGTGTGTGTGTGTGTGTTAGGCATGGTAAAAAAAAAAAGTAAGGTGGCCTTCAAAGAGAACCGAACTAAAAAGCAACAGAAACCTGTCCCTCGTAGAGCTTTTTAAATCTTCTCTGTCTCTCTCTGTCTGTGTCTATCTGTCTCTCTCTCTCTGGCTCTGTCTGTGTCTGTCTCTGTCTCTCTCTCTCTCTGTCTGTATCTGTCTCCATCTGTCTCTATCTGTCTCTGTCTCTCTCTCTCTAGTGAGGGAGTGGTAGAATGTCCTTGCTGGTGGTTGTTTCGTGGACTGCACTCTCAGACTGCATTTGATTCCTTTATCACTTCTGAGCTGATGAATTCAGAGTCTTCCGCCAGTGTGCAGTTTGGGTGAACTTTAATCTTTCCAGGTTTAATCCTTGAACACAGTGCACCTCGGCACCTCTATAGGGATGGACTCTATCCCGTCCGTCTGCTGCTTCAGTACAGATTAGTGTCAGAAGTTACAAGATGAATAGAATCGACTGATGCAGAGTGTAAGAGGCTGTCCTTACTGGCGCTTTTGAAAGGAAAACTCTCCCAGCCATTTTCCAGTGGCACCAGGTCCTGTAGGTTTACCACAGCAGTAGAAGCAGCTGTGATCTTTCAGCTGTCCTTCTACAGCATGTCCTCACCCCACTGCCCAGGTCCTGCTTGTCCTGACAGGTCATGAACGTGTCCTCACCCGGCTGCTGAGTGCATATATGTGGAAAGTTGCACTGGTACAATGTTTATTACAAGACAAATTAAAAGGAATCTTAGATTAAACTAGTAGAACTGATGTGAAGTGCGTAGGAAATTCTCCAAGCTTGTTGGCTCCGGTGCAGCTTTTAGGGTGGGGAGAGTGTGAGGAGTGTGTGAGGTGGGGAGTGGGTGAGGAGTGTGTAAAGAGTGTGTGAGGAGTGTGTGAGATTCTCAGACTGAATGGGTATGATGAAGCAGTGTGTATGTGTGTGTATCAAACAGAAGTCTTAAATAATTTGCCTGTTTGTAGTGTGAAAACAGAGTCAGTACTACAAAAAGAGTTTGTTTTAGCACAGAGGTAATGAGCAGATAATACATTTATTCTCACAGCAAATTAGTAAAAAAAAAAATTTTTTTGCTATGATCGAGGAGACATAACGTGTTTGCATATCCATTGTTGACAGTTTCCCACGTGCTTCACCTGCTACAGAGACGCACACGCAGAGCAACCCCTGACAGCACTTATCACACGCACACGTGAACACATCAGAACATGTGAACATGTCAGATTTCTGTGAAGAGTACTGCACACGTCAACACACACATCACCATGGCAATAACACCATCTTTTGTTTTTGGAGGTCTTTTTTTTCTGAGCCTCTATCTGTTGTTATAAGTGCTGTAAAATGTTCAATTAGATACAGTGGGAGTGAACTGGCCTTTTCAGTTCACTGGCCTGAACACTGTGGGCCCGTGTTCAAGCTTCACCAGCCCGCTGGGAGTCAGCAGAGAGAACACTGCACCTCCCTCATCTCTCTGTCTGAGCTTGTCAGCAGAGAGGGGAGGTGTGGGGCCAGAGCAAGACAGGAGAGAGAGAGAGTAGTAAACACCCCTCCCAATGGTGTTGCCCTGTGTGTGTGCTCCCATTACCCAGTGGAGCTGGTCTGTACCAATCACATGTTGAGGGGTTTGCAGGACAGCCTGCTAGTCACTCTTCTCTAAGGATCTTCTATTAAAAAGGAATTGATTCAACCATTTGTGCTATTACATAAATGTATTTTGTTCTGTTTATTTATTTATTTATTTATTTTTATGAGGTTTGCTTGTTAATTTCTGTTACTAAAAATATGTGAGCATGGGACTTTCCCAGCAAAGGCACCAACAGCCACAGAACCCTGAATATCAATCACTTAAATTTGCAAATGGAGGATCTCCCCTATGGGCGGGTTTGCATTGGCTGACCACTGTGTGCTCATGCATGTGTGCACGCCCCTGTGTGCACGCCCCTGTGTGCACGCCCCTGTGTGCACGCCCCTGTGTGCACGCCCCTGTGTGCATAAGAAGCAGCTTGATAGTGAGTTTTGTGCTCCAGTTAATGAATTCCCCAGAACCGTTACAGCCCCCTGGAAGACATGCGAGTCTCCGCTGAGACGTGCGAGTCACCATGGAGACGCCTGCTCAAGGCATCCCAGCTCTTGCATCCCGTGTCTGCGCTGGCGTTGAGCTCCTCTTACGCCCCCTTGGGGTGGGGATGGTCACGCCATGTCGTCTCTGGCACTGACTGCTAATGCCACTGCACTTCCTGTGGAAGATGGATGTTTCCTACTTCTTTGTCTTCATTGTGTGGTGACCACTGTGCTGTAGACATTGGTGCAGGGTGCGGTGAATACAG
This sequence comes from Tenebrosternarchus preto, assembly GCA_025802075.1. Classification (NCBI taxonomy): domain Eukaryota; kingdom Metazoa; phylum Chordata; class Actinopteri; order Gymnotiformes; family Apteronotidae; genus Tenebrosternarchus; species Tenebrosternarchus preto. The sequence goes on along the minus strand of JAOYMR010008216.1, from coordinate 13,030 downwards.
TGATGTTGGAAGTCGGAAGGAGGCCTGATGGAGGGAGTGAAGGTTGCACTCTACGCTAGAGCCCTGTGGGGGTGGAGGGTGAGGGGGTTGAGGGTTGATGCTGAAGGCACTCAGTGACTGGAGGCGGGTCATCAGGTCTCTGCGGGTGAGCCGAAGCAGCTCACAGCGCCAATTCCCGAATTCCGGTAAACAGAAAAATTGTTGTATCTCTGACCTAAACTTTAACAGTATTTAAATTGCTGTTCTCAGCTTCCAAAGAACTTCAAGGACTTGAAACTGATTTAGTTTATGTTATGAAACAGTTGACTGGTTGATTTCATTTGATCAATTTGTGGCTTGTTTGTTTGTGTTTGTTTACAAAGCCAAGTTTGGGCCTTGTCCATCTACCCTGATGTGTACCACAAGAACAGCATCCCTGCCAGAAACTGCTGTGCAGGAGAGAGAGAGAGAGGGAGAGAGAGAGAGAGAGACAGGGAGATCCAGTTTCACAATACCCCATTAGTACTATATTCACAGGAAAGTAAGTTAAACAAACAAATCAAGCAAGAGTCTGACGTATCCCCTTCCCTAGTGAAGGGAACCTTTGGTAGACTAGTGTTTATGGGTGGGGCTGCAGCAGCCTGTGCTGTGTGAGTGTCCTTCAGTATGTTTGTATGGGACGGAGACCTTGTGTCTGATTCAGGAGATCAGAGATCTTGGCACCATGTGAGCAACATGTGACTGGTTAACTAAGTTCAGAGTTCATGGAGTAGATTTCAGCCTACTACAGATCAAAATCACATAGTTCCAGGTGGTGTCAATCTGTTTTCATGTCCCTTAGTCTGAAACCTTTTGACCAGATCTGGCGACAACAGTTGCTGTCAAGGTGATGTGTCCTAAATGCTGGAATGCGCAGACATGATGGAGCTGTCTCAGGGAGATACCTGGAGACAACGACGGAACTGTCTCAGGGAGACACCTGGAGACCATGATGAAACTGTCTCACAGAGATGCCTGCAGACTACAACAGAGCTGCCTCAAATACCTGGAGACTACGACGGAGTTTTCTCGTGGAGTCACCTGGAAACAGAGCTGTCTCCTGGAGCCACCTGGAAACAGAGCTGTCTCCAGGAGCCACCTGGAAACAGAGCTGTCTCAAGTAGATACCTGGGGACCACGACAAAGTTTTCCTGCACCTGATAAACCCATTAGCCTGAGTCAGAACACTGCTGCATCAACCAGCACCTGCATAGAGAGAGGGTGGAGGAGGTGGAGGGAAAGGGAGGCAGCCTGAGAGATCAGGGATAGATGGGGAGAGGAGGAGTGATACAGAAAGGAGTAGTGATATAGACAGAGAAGAAGTGATAGACAGTGAGAAAAGGAGTGATACAGACAGAGAGAAGGAGGAGTGATACAGACAGAGAGAGAAGAGGAGTGATACAGACAGAGAGAGAAGGAGTGATACAGACAGAGAGAGAAGGGGGAGTGATACAGACAGAGAGAAGGAGGAGTGATACAGACAGAGAGAGAAGGAGTGATACAGACAGAGAGAGAAGGAGGAGTGATACAGACAGAGAGAGAAGGGGGAGTGATACAGACAGAGAGAATGAGGAGTGATACAGACAGAGATAAGGAGGAGTGATACAGACAGAGAGAGAAGGAGGACTGATACAGACAGAGAGAAGGAGGAGTGATACAGACAGAGAGAGAAGAAGGACTGATACAGACAGAGAGCTGCAGAGGGAGCTTCTGGGTTTTAGAGCTTCGCTGCTTTGTGGACATGGCTGATGGTTTGTTAAGGATTAAACTGGCTCTCTGCTGAAAATAAGAAAATGAGGCCCTGAACACTTCAGGTGGTGTTTAAAAAAGAGACAAAGCAGCTCTGAATGTGTTGTAGATGCTGAACTGGTTCTGTGGTCGTAGCTTTGCTTGAGGAATGTACAGCCATGTGGCGAGTGTGTTAGAACTGCCCGCACCGTTACAGTCAGTGTGTGATCGTGTGTGTGTGTGTGTGTGTGTGTGTGTGTGAAAGAGTATGCGCAGAGTTTAATCCATTTTAATCAGAGTAAACTGCAGCCTCCCAGGATGAGTGAGCGTAAAATCCTGTCCTCCCCACGGGTTTATGGGACACGATTAGGGCACATCACAAGGGGAGGCAGGGGGGCGGAGACTTGCCTCATACACCAGCTAATGCCGCTGGGGTAGGAACTGGGTTTAGCAGGGAACGAGCACTAAAAGCAGGAAATGGCACCCCCTGCAGGTCTAACACTCAAGTGCCTTTGATTTAGCTAACCTTTTTTTTTTTAGTTTGCTTGTATGGATTTGGACGGCTTTGCAGTTTGCAGGTGGGAGATCCCCACAGATATTACGCCTGGTGTCACTGACATACCAGTGACTGACCGAGCAGAACCTAAAAAGCACATCCTCTCAGGTCTCAGGTGTTGGGATTTTACATGGAGATGAACACCTCTGCACTGCTTCTGCACCAGCTGAATAATTCATCGGCTCTGGGCTGTTAAGAGCAGGTGGTAGTGGGGTTTTCACAACCACGTCATCGAACGTGCGTGACTGTGGCCTTGATATGAATTTTAACTTCAGCTGTGTGTGTGTGTTTGTGTGTGTGTGCGGGGCTGTGTTTGTCTCTGTGTGTGTAGTGTGTGTGTGTTAATAGACTGGCCTGTCATATAGCTGCAGTTTCTGTTCCAGTTGGAGCTTTACCGCCATTCCTCCTTCATCCTCAGTCAGGGTTTTCCCAGCTTCATCTTCCTCATGGTGAGATGTTTACAGATTGGAGCCCCTATGGTCTACTGAGCCTCAGTGAGGTTCAGACACTGGTTCAACTTAGCAGGTCAGGACCTCGAGAACATAATCAATCTACCGTTACTTCTAATAGGTAGTAACAAATTACCTGATCTTTTTTCAGCTCCTGAGTTTATTAGTTTCAGACTAAAATAGCCACAATGGACCATAAATTAAACATTTAGGATAATTTTCTCTTTTATTAATTGTATCTTCCCTTTGTCTGAATAATTGATAACCCTTTTACACACCAGTTCTATTACAGTGGAGGGAAGGTTCTGATCAAAGGTGGACTTCCATTTGGAGGGTATTTTTATGGTCTGTCTGAGAGTAGAAGAGAGACTGCAGGTCTCCAGTTTCCCACCACAGGTGGCAAATACATTACAGTAGCAAATGAGCTTTCTGTTTTCACCACATGAAAACATTACTCTCCTGTTCTGACCCAAACAAATGCCCTGTTCTGGCCAAGCTAATGAAAGGGTACAGCAAGTCGTAGAATGTGGTGCTAATTGCAAAGGGTGTTTAGCTTTGTTAGGTGTTTTGCACTGGGGAACCATTGTGATGTGAAGGCACAGTGGAGTGGAGGCAAGTGTTGAAGCAAGTAGACCACGCGAGTGGAGACACCGGTGTTGGAGTAAGGGGACCACGCGAGTGGAGACACCGGTGTTGGAATAAGGGGACCACGCGAGTGGAGACACTGGTGTTGACAGCGAGTGGAGACACCGGTGTTGGAGTAAGGGGACCACGCGAGTGGAGACACTGGTGTTGGAGTAAGGGGACCACGCGAGTGGAGACACCGGTGTTGGAGTAAGGGGACCACGCGAGTGGAGACACCGGTGTTGACAGCGAGTGGAGACACCGGTGTTGACTGCGTTTGCTGATATGGCATCCTCAGGCAAAACTACCGGGAACCAACCAGAAACCCTTTCATCAGTACCAGACAGCAGACACCACAAGACTGAACTCAGGGAGGGTCATTTCTAAGCAGGTTTTCAGTGTAACAGAATAACACATGTCCTACACGTTTGTGATGTTTATTTATTCATTTGTCGGATTTACTTCTGCGGCTGTTTGAAAGGTGATGACTGTCACCCAAGCCTTGAACGGGGCTTACGGCTAGCCGGCGGCTGAGGGCGGGGGATGGGCTGCTTCTTTAGCGAGAAAGCTGGAGTCTTCCAGCCGTTCTCATCACCATGGCGATACCGTCCTGGAGAGAGCACTCCTTCAGGAAATCTGTCAGAGCCGTCTGAAAGTCCTCATCGCTACAGTGTCAGACATGCACTGTATTGCAATGAGGTCATTATAGGCATTACACACAATACAGACTCCATGTGCTAACCTTCACTAAACATGGTGAATAAACATCTTAACATTAAGTGCATTTCGGTCATAACTGTAATAAAAACAGTTGAAAAAATTTGTTTTAGTCCTACGTAACTAATAACTGTTGTTTGGTTAGAAGAAGATCTTTAGGTTGTACAGTATGAAGTGGGTGTAGTGTATGAAGAGTGTGTACTATAAGAAATGTATACTGTGTTCTGTGTGAAGCATGTGTACTGTATGAAGTGCACTGAATTTGCAATGCTTCAGTTAAAGCTTTGTCATTTTGCATACTACTTAATACTTACAACTTAGTACTTACTACTGACAACTTAATACTTACTACTTACAAGCCAGTAATTGCTACTACTAAGAGGATTGTACTAGTTGGCCTGTATTGGTGTTGCAGATTTGTTCAGAACCATCATCTGTTGTTGGGTAGATTGCTGGCACACTGGTTTGTAAATTTTACTTTTGTTCGTTATTTTTGTTTATTTATTCTAGTATTTAAGATTTACGAATTCGTGGTTTGGCTTTGTGAGTTTGTTCTGAGCCATCTTCGGACAGACTCGCTGGTGAGGCCGTGGTTTCGAGTCATAGGTTTCTATGAACTGAATCTCCTTTTTTCTTCTCTGCCTCGTCTTTCTGATGTCGCTCTTGAACTGCTTCTCTTTCTATATCAATGGCAGTGCCTGTGGACAAAAGCAATGCCCAGTGTGTGTATGGCCCAGGGCTCTGTGTGAAGAGAGTAGGCCTGTCTGTGAAGATCTGAGAAGGTTCTGCTGGGCGTCTGCATCCACACAGGTTCTGTGGACACCTGGGTCAGAACCCTGCACAAAATATATGCTTTCAATCATCCAACCCTGCATGTCAACCAACGACATCCCACAATGCCTTTGCATAGCTGTTTCCGTGCCCACAGTTTTATCTCTTCCTCCAAATCTTTGTGGCTGTCAGCCAAGTGCTTCTAAAAACAAACATTCTGCTCTGAATGAAGCCTGTGATGAGGAGTGTGTGTGTGTGTGTGTGTGTGTGTATGGAGAGGGTATACATCGCAGTAGAGCTATGTCACAAACCATCCCTCAAAAGACTGACCACACCAGGGGCATCATGGGTAATATGCAAGGGGGTGTTGGTGGGACCCGGAGGTGTTTCCTGTACCTGCCACCTTCCCTACTCCGTGGAAGGATGTGTGGCAGCCTTCCTCTCGCACTCTGAGTGGCAGAAACTGAGTGGTGCTGTGTCACACCTCCCCTCCATTACACCTCCCCTCCATTACTCCACCCCAACATACCCCTCTCCACCCATCACTCCACCCCAACACAGACCCTCCACCCCCTCCAACCCCATCACTCCAAGCACATGTCTAATGTCTATAAAACAAGGGGTGAAAGATTCTCCAAATATACAAACTGTCCAAGCACTGAAAACCAGTGACTATCCATTAAATCAACATGCAACCACATCTGTCAGCCAACAGCTTCTCATGATGCATGTGCTCTATGGAATTCTATTTGCAAAAGTTTCCTCAGGTTAAGAGGAAATGACGGCCTGAGTTTGCCTGCATGATGTTGATATGAAAACTAACAAACTTTTCTTGGCGGGAAGGAAAAACGTGCAAAGAACAGATGCCGTTTAGCTGGTTTGCCGCTGGAGCAGACAGGTGCTTTTGCGTGAGGTGGTGTTCTGCGTTGTCCTGGTGGGTGCAGCGTTGCCCTGGCAGCATTAGACATGCTTCCTGCTCCCCAGCCAATCCTGACACTAAAGGAGCACTTCCCAGCATGCACTGCTCTTTTTTCCTCCTTCTTGATTAGTCTGCTCTGGGGTATTTCAAGGCACCACCGAACTTAGTTATTTGTTTTCACAATTCATTTATCAGACATGTCTGAAAAACAGGTGCGACTGATGTCATCTGTGACAGGGCGGTCGTGTGGAAAAGATTTGGAAGGTCTTTATTTCCCCAGCCAAGCACGGCATGGCCACTTCACTCGTTAAGTGTAAATCAGCTTCACTTCTTGGAGTTTAGTTCTAAAGTTTAGTTATAAAACCTAAATCCACTTCATACAAATACAGTGATTCAGTTATCTGTCTGCCTGTCTATTTACCTGTCTGTCTGTTTACCTGTCTGTCTGACAATCTATTATGGGTCCTTTGACGCACCCATTTTTAGATTCAATACATTTTCTGTTTGTGATTCAAGATTCAGTTAGATTTTTTTCAATATTTTATGTTTTTATTAATATATGGATACCCATAATTACATGCTGTACAAATTCTATAACCCCCAATAGATATCGGTTTAAATGTCTTTACACTGTATCATTTGCCACTGTCTCCCAATATATTTTTGGTCATATCCTTACTATAAGTATCTATAAGTATACCTTACTTTAAGTATACTATAGGTATACTAGTTATCTATACCCTTACTATATATGCATCTACCTACCTGTATCTGTTTATCTGTTTCTTTCTGTCTTTCTCTCCGTCTCCTCCTCCTCTCGCCTACACCCTACCGTACATTCATTACCTGACCAGTCTAGACCAGTTTCATTATCTGACCAATGTGGACCAGTCTCATTATCTGACCAGTCTCATTATCTGACCAGTCTAGACCAGTCTCATTATGTGACCAGTGTGGACCAGTATCATTATCTGACCAGTGTGGACCAGTATCATTATCTGACCAGTGTGGACCAGTATCATTATCTGGGCCATTATCATTATCTGTTAATAATGTCTATTTAAATAAAGAGGGGAGAGGTGTAGGTAGTAATGTTTAGTTAACTAAAGAGGGGAGAGGTGTAGGTAGTAATGTTTCTGAACACACTTGGTTTAATAAGTCATGGTATTATAGGATCGTATTAATCCCATCTCCTCTGGTATGATCTGGGTGTAAGGGGGTTGGTGAAAGTGACATTAGCACTTCTGAAGCAGAAAGTCTCATGTAAATGTAAATGTTGTTCACCAGCTCACGTCTCCCTCTCACCTGCTCACACGTCTCCCTGCTCACGTGTCTCCCTGTCACCTGATCATGCGTGTCCCTGCTCACGTGTCCCTGTTCACGTGTCTCCTTCTCACCTGCTCGCGTGTGTCCCCGCTCACGTGTGTCCCTGTTCATGTGTCTCCTTGTCACCTGCTCGCGTGTGTCCCTGCTCACGTGTGTCCCTGCTCACGTGTGTCCCTGTCACCTTGTCCCTGTTCACAGAGCACGAGAAGCATCGGCTGTGCAAGAGCACAGAGTACATGAACCTGCACTTCAAAGTCAAGTGGTTCTACAATGAGTACGTGCGAGAGCTACCAGCCTTCAAGGGGATTCCTCCGGAATATTCTTTGTAGGTGTCCACTGCGTTCACACTTTTCTGCTCCCACTAAATCTCTCTCTCTTTCTCTCTGTGTATTTTTCTCTTTCTTTCTTTCTTTCTTTCTTTCTATCCTCCCTATTGCCATTCTGTTCTCATTCCTCTCCTAAGCTCCTCTCTCCTCTTCTCTGCATCTCTCCCTCTCACTCTTTCCATCTCTCTCTCCTCTTCTCTGCATCTCTCCATCTCTCTCTCCTCTTCTCTCCATCTCTCTATTATTCCTGTCTAAGTTTCTCCACCTCCATACTCCCTCACATTCCACTCCACTGTTGGAGGACATGGAGAAGCTCCTCCTGCAGTTCTCCCACACCTGCCGTCCACAGTCCCTGGTCCTCCTCAGCTCCAGTAAACACCTCACTGTTCATATTGTCATCATGCACAGTGTGCAAGCAGCAATCAGCTCAGATTAGAACAGAATGGTGTAACGATCTTTCAGTCACTCTCTTATTCTCCCACACAAACACACACACACACACACACTCACTTTCTCACACATTCTTTCCATCTCATCTACACAAACTTTCTCCTCCCACTCTTTCACATTCTCATAACACACACACACACACACCTCTGTCCCTCACTTTCTCACAGTCTCCCCCTCTCTCTCTCTCACACACACACACACACACACACACACACACACACACATGCTTTCTCTGCCTCCCATCTCCATTACCTTACATCTGTGACCGATCCTCCGGTGCACAGTGCCCTCTCCCCAGCTACCGTTGCCAGTGAAACAAGATGTAATCCATTAGAGAGAGTTATGAGTGTGGCAGGGGCGGGATGACAGTGATGACGGCGTCTCAGGGCACCACGACACAGCTGTCAATCAAAACACACCTTGAGCGGGATTGACTTTCCTTCTGGGTAGAACCTGTGGTAGAGAGCTGCTCTTAGCTGCGCTACCTTTAATATTAATTTCAGTGCCAAATACTCTGATACCTTCTCAACGAGGGGGGTGTGGATAGGAGAAACAATGGGGAACAAAACAACAGGTGATCCCTGTCACCTGTATACTTATACAGTAAATGTACTGTATACTTAGAACATACTGGCTGTCAGATCTCCTCGTACCTTTATGATAATCTGGAAGATGAAGAACACTTACAACACACCCTTTCTCCCTCCTTCCCTACCACTCTCCTTCCCTCTTCCTCTCCTTGTCTCCTTCCCTCTACACTCTCTCCCTCCTCTCCATCACTTTCTCTCACCCCCTCACTCTCCTCTCTCTCCTTTTTCTTGTTCCCCCTCTCTTACTCTCTCTCCCTTTGTCCTCTCTCTCTCTCTCTATCTGTTCTCTCTCTATATCTCCCGTCTCTCTCCATCCTCTCTCTTTCTCCCACAACAACATCCACATTTTTACATGTGCTTTCTCACTCTGATCATTTGTTCCGATGCTTTGTTTATCTGTGTAATACGGTGCTGATGTTGCTAATCTGTTCTGATTCTCTGTTTGTTTTCTTTAACCTTCATGCTGACGGCAGCATCTGTGTCGCCTCTGTCCCTCAACCAGGCTCTGTTTTCACAGTGCAATTGCACGAGCCCCAATCACAACACAGTGCAATTACACGAGCCCCAATCACAACACAGTGCAATTACACGAGCCCCAATCA
>JAOYMR010007988.1:0-25101 GCA_025802075.1 Tenebrosternarchus preto | reverse complement strand
GTCCTCCAGCACCTGCTCTAACATCACTCTGGTCACAGTCCTCCAGCACCTGCTCTAACATCACTCTGGTCACAGTCCTCCAGCACCTGCTCTAACATCACTCTGGTCACAGTCCTCCAGCACCTGCTCTAACATCACTCTGGTCACAGTCGTCCAGCACCTGCTCTAACATCACTCTGGTCACATTAAGCAAAAAGGGGATATGACTGATGTAGAAACAGAGGTGACAGGATGAAAGGATGAATCAGATCCTGTCTGCTCAGGCCTCTCTCTTCCACCAGTCCCCTGGCACAAGGAAGTGTGTGTGTGTGTGCGTGTGTGTTTATGAGAGAGAGAGAGAGAGAGAGAGAGAGAGTGCATGTTTGATGGCCTTGTGCTACTGTACAACTTTACGTAGCTTCTTGTAGTTATGAGGTGGATGAAAGACTTGTAAAATGTAAAAGTTTCAACACACAAGTGATCAAAGGTTTCATCGTCATTAACGATTTCTGATATGACAGAGATCTCAGAATTCTGTTTACACTGTGAATATATTACAAATAATATTTCTAGTTGAGCAGGATAAAAGTAATGACTTCCTCCTAAAAAACATTCAGTAGAATAAATGAAAGAATAAAAAAAAAATTGAAAATAATTTAAAAAATGTATAAAGATATGTAGTGAACTAAAATGAATCTTCTTTCTCCTACAGTCTCCAAGGCTTTGGAGATGAACTTTTATCTCCTAGGGACTGGATGAATGATGAAAAGCTCTAGCTACTCTATGACTCATTGCCTGCTGTTATTCTGCATGAGATTTAAGTGCCAGTCAGAATGTAACTGCCTTATGCAAACTCAGCTGGTGTTCAAATCTATTCTCCAGAGTTTCCACAAAGCCCAGTCCATGCTAGCTGGTGTGTGTCGGCTGAACTAAGGTTGCTGTGACATTGCTCCTTGTGGCATCCTGTGTGGAAGGACATCACTAAGTCTACACAGGTCAGGAAGGTCATGTGTCTTCCTGTTTGGTCGGTCCTGTTTTAAGGGACCTGCACTTTATTATGTCAGCGCAAAATCCACTGCACAAATGCTTGATGATGATGATGATGATGATGATGATGCAGATTCAGAAGAAATATATTGTGTATTGTGTTTTTCTTCTGAATCTGTATCATCATCATCAAGCATGTGTGCACTGCACTTTGCACTGACATATATGTACAGTATATATATATATATATATATATATAAATATATCCATGATATATAAATATATCCAGGTTTTACTGTGTTAAACAATCCTGTGTGTAAAGCAGGCATAAATCACCATGATGAGGATGATCTCAAAATGGCTGAACAGTCGTTGCATCTGGAGCAGAAGGAGATGAGTGAGGGGGAGGGCATGTGTGGAACAATCAGGGAGAATCTGGGAGGATGGGAGGACCTCCTTGGGGAAGTATGGAGGAAGCACATCGTATTTATATTTTTCACCGCATGTTAAGCTGCCACTGGCGCCTGGATATCGGCCGGGGCAGTGCGTGGTTTCACTGAGGTCCAGTGTATCACCCTCTGGCTAGTGTGAAGCCCATATGAACACACAGGGCAATTACACTCTAATCACTCAGAGGTATGTTGACAGAGATGAGGCACATGCTGCCATAGAATCATACACATAGAAACCATAGAAAACACACACACACACACAGACACACACACACACACAACCCCAGAGCAAAAAGAATGGCTTAGGACTGTTCTTCTCTCATAAAATAGGTCGACATTTCCCACATATCCATAAGAGGCTCAGTGGAATTGTGATTGCTTCCTCAGGCTTTGAACTTTTCTGTGGTTAGTATGACAAATTGCCCCTCTCAGTATAAATGTAATTTCAGTAGCATGAAAGATCCCAGTTGTCATATTTGAACTCCTTGGTGTTAGGACTAGTTTACAAAATATCCAGTACAGGATATTTATGATGCATTTTAACACAGGAGAAGAATTGGGTTGCTCCTGCAATCAAGTGCTATATTCCAGGCAGTGATGCATCTGTTCATATTTTTATGGAATGCTGTGCATATGGAAATCAGAAGTTATGAGTGTACACCATCTCAGAAATATCCTAAAGATGAGGTTTTCTTTTTAACCAATATTCAATGTCAAATGCCCTAAGGTGAACCAACATACACAGTCATGTTTAAGTGCCTGTGTACAATGTGACATCACTCTCACAGGCACTGATAAGAGAGGAACATTAAACAGAAGATTTATAACATCATCCACATGTCCACAAAAGGTGAGTTCTTCAGCTCAAGACCTGGGACAGCAAGGGTGGAAAATCAGCAGAACCCTCAAAGGATGTGAGGTGATCATAACATTTTTGGATTTTGGATTCCAGATCTGAAGTTGAAAACCAGGAAGCAGACAGTGGCTCCAGATTGTTGTGTTGCCAGCCTGTTAGCCGCAGAGCTGCTGGCCTGTAAGTGTCTGCCTGAGGAGACTGTAGTGGAGAAAGGGGTTGGGACCAGGTGGACATTCAGAGTGAGGGTGGCACCCCAGCCTTTTTGCTGCTAGGTGAACGGTGGTAACCAATCACAGATGACCCTGCAGAGACGGACAGCTCGCTGAGAACCAAACTCCTGGACGTGGCAAAATGCGACAAGATGGTAGTTTTTGTGCTTATATTCCAGGACTTAATTAATATATAGAGAATAGTTTGGAAGCAGAAAGAAATATCATCTTTCTAGCTGTCTCTGACCCCAGCACGTTAGAGCAGGACTAACCATGAGAGGCACGGCCAGGACACCTCATCCTTAATAAAGCCTGTAATTCTGACCGGCTGGATTTGTTGGTTTATATGAATATTAGAATTCCGAGTTCAGAATATTGGAATTCCGCTGTCCTGTTTGGGTGAGGCCCGGCCGTGACTCGAGCCGAGGAACGAAGACACGATGAGGATCAAATGCGAAAATATGCAAGAAGCAGGGATGTGAAGCAGGGAAACGAAAGGAAGCAACGTTGTCCGTGAAATCTCCGCAAACGATCTCCATCAGAGCAGACCGAGTGCAGCTGGGCTGTTGATACAGATCTCAGCATATTCAGTGCATAAAATGCATGATAAAAAAAAGAACTTGTGTTTTGCTAGTCCTACGGTGTAACAGTACAGCAAACTGTGAGATAAAAAGTGTGAGGTTACTGTACTACATGCGCTGGTGTAACTCTGCACCTCGTAAATCTCCATATGTCCCACATGACACTTCACCACATAATCTCTGTTCTGTTCTGCAGATGCTTCAGCCAGCGTTCCTGATGATTCACGTTTTCCTGATGACGTCGCCACACTGCAACTTAGCTTTCATTAACAACCATTTTTGTAATCATTGGTACTTCCGAGCAGAAATGGCCTTTTGTTTTATGGTGCGAAAGAAACACTGTGCGCGGATCCAACCCACCCTGTACCGACGCTGACCCCACACTTACCCCAGACCCAAACGTTACCCTTCACCTGTCACCGTGGTGGAGTGCATCATTTTTCCAGGGGCGGCTCTCACCTTAACTGAGCTCATCATCTCAGTAGAGCAGACGGAGTAAATCTGTTTAAAGATTATCACTACAGCTTCTCATCAACCTGTCTGGCTTGACCTGTGTAATGGCAGGGCCATTAAATGTAACTACCAGACCATAAAAATTCAAGATAAACAGTGTGTCCTATGCAAGCAGGGTAGCTTGCATAGAGGACAGCAGAGAGGGAGTAAGAGTGTTTTATAGCAGACTAGAGTTCATATGTTTAGTTTTTCTTCCCTTCCCTGCTGGTGCTGTAACAGTAGGAGCCCAGTAGGAAGGTCTTTTTTACTCTTTCTAATTCCCCTCCAGGCTCTCTCCCCCAAACATACACACAGCTATAACAGAAATATTAGAGCCAGATTTTAAAGCTAAAAGATTTTGATGCTAAAAGAGTGGCACATGGTTGGACGAATGCACTCACTATACTGGTCCAAATAGAAGAGAGCTGAATTTTGCAAATCAGTGCATCTTGCAGCAGTAACACGGCGAAGCATCGTTCAGAGATTGTCGTCTCGGTTCTGGACTGATTTAGAGGGTCGGTGAGGGACAACTTTGTAGTGTCAGACTGGACTGGAACACACAGCTCAGGTCCAGGTGGTCTACTGCTCTACAGAGTTTAAATCCAAGCCTAATCTAATCATACCTGATCCAGGTAATCACAGCATTCAACATCTAATCATCTCTATAGTAAATAGGGCAGTAGATGTGCAGTACCAGAGCTGGCCACCATAGAGTCAGCTGTGCCAATAATCACAAATACAACTGCAGTCTAACTCTTTTCAAATATATTTCAGGAATATATTTGTTTATTCAAGCACAGACTACACAGTGCAAAAACAATGACAGAATGACCTGAAGTCCCTTATCACTATGGTAACTACCCAACAAGCCAATTATAATGCAAGCAAAGTATAAAGCAGTTAATATAATGAAACCTACTGTGCATATTCTTGTACTATAAAGTGCTTTGTAATGGTTTCCTTATAATGAGAGAGCAGGTGGTGTTGGGGCAGGTGTTGGCATGGGTGGTGTTGGGGTAGGTGTTGGCATGGGGTGTTGGGGCAGGTGTTGGAGTAGGTGTTGGCATGGGTGGTGTTGGAGTAGGTGTTGGGGCAGGTGTTGGCATGAAGTCACTTCCAGGAAAACCAAACAGGATCCTGCTGTGCAGAATATTGCAACTACACTGCATCATGACATTATGGCAACCAGACAAAGCAAACAGAAAGTCAGGCATTGTAATGACACGGTGCCATTTCCCCAGAAAACACTCAGGACAGACATGACCAGAAATCTCTGAAGCATCGTGGCAGTTGGCAAAGCGGTGGTGAGTTCCACTTAATTAGCTGGTTAATAAAAGGTGGTTAATAAAAGGCAAAATTACAGCTGTTCAACACAAAGAAATCATCCAGCGGATGTTACCATGCAGGAGAAACCAGAGGGATGAGAGAGTCAGCGCGAGGGTGTACTGGGCACTGCTGCCAGTCTCTCGCGCTGCAGCAGATAGTTAGCATACTAGCGTACATGAATGGAAAAGGATTTCAAAGTTCTAACCACCACCACAAACAGCTCTGTTAAATTCCAGTCAAATGTCAAATGCAAGTGCATGCGTGTGCGCACGCGCGCGCGTGTGTGTGTGTGTGTGTGTGTGTGCAAGCGCGCAGGTATGAGTGAAGTAGAGAAAGCTGAAAATGAAAGGATGTAAACCAAATCAAACCTACGAACAGAAAGAGAATGTCTGCAGTGACTAATTCATGCCAGCAGGAAAGGATGAGAAACAAGTAACAATCCTCAACTTTAGCTCCGCCCTGGACAAACACGTAAACACAGAAACAGGTGAAAATCCTCAACTTTAGCTCCGCCCTGGACAAACACGTAAACACAGAAGCAGGTGATAATCCTCAACTTTAGCCCCGCCCTGGACAAACACGTAAACACAGAAACAGGTGAAAATCCTCAACTTTAGCCCCGCCCTGGACAAACACATAAACACAGAAACAGGTGAAAATCCTCAACCTTTTAAGTGGAGCCATATGTGCTATTTGAGTTTTAATTTGCAAATGAACTGATTTTGGGGGGGGTGGGGGAAGGATTTGTCCCTAATATCTGAGCCAAAAAATAAAGGGTTTATATGATTGGTTGGTCGCATTAAAATATGAACTGCCCTGACTTTTTGCTCAGATGAGATTTTCTGTAAAAACGACGTTGGAATGTATTTTGTTGGCCGTACTCATTTGTCCTTGGGAAGATGACTGTAGTCATTACCCATTTAACCCAAAGCACTTCAGACGGAAGAAAATAATTACAGGCAGAATAATTACAGGAATGTTTTTTTCTGTGTTCTTTCGAGACGCAGACCCATCTTCTGCTATCCACTAAATTAAATATAAAACATGCACTTTGCAATACGTAAGAGAATCAACACATAACGGAATCAATACATAACATTCTAGTTTAGACAAGTCTAGTCAAGTCTTATAGACATTGATCATTAAGAAGAGAATATATTTGGTTCTTGCCTGGAGTGAAGCCTTTTTATCAAGGAATCACGCAAGATAAATTTTTGCTAAATATTGAAGTTATTTTTATTACAGTGAGGAGCAAGTGATATACAAATGGTAAACAAAGGTTTCCCAGTGCCTGGTTGCATATATGACGATCAGTGCAGGTGTGAGAGGTTAAACCTCAGTGGCATTACCAGAGTGGGGGGTGGGATTTGCACAGGGAGTGACTACATCTAACTTGAAAAGTCGTTTCTGTCTCTTAAACCCTGTTGTATACCTCTAGACTGAAAAAGCAGGAACTTAGTTCTTAAAAGTTCTCGCTGGTAATCCTCATAGACATGCTCTGCGCTCCTCCCGATGCCTGATCCTGAAATCTCAGGATTCCATGTGATGTTGTTGTCACAGTGCAAACAGTACTAACAATACAGTCTTATCCAAACAGTTCCTCATTCCTGGACAAACAGAGTGTACGTAATATGTTTGAGTATGAGGGTGTATTTGTGTGTGTGTGTGTGTGTGTGTGTGAGTGAACAGAGTGTACATAATATGTTTGAGTCTAAGGGTGTATTTGTGTGTGTGTGAGTGAACGCATACATGTGTTTGGGTAAAAATGGTGGGTCTAATGTTGTTAACCTTTGTGTACAAGTGGCTGAAACATATGTGTGGTGAGCAAACAGCTGAGCAGGGAAGTGTAGTCACACTGAGCAGGGAAGTGTAGTCACACTGAACAGGGAAGTGTAGTCACACTGAACAGGGAAGTGAGTCACACTGAGCAGGGAAGTGTAGTCACACTGAACAGGGAAGTGAGTCACATTGAGCAGGGAAGTGTAAACACACTGCTGAATGATGAGGGTCTGTGGCAAATGTACACCACACTGACTGTGCTGGATAGAGAATGTTCTACCATTCCTAATGCTTTCCAACACATGAACAGCACAGCACAAAACCACACACACACACACACACACACACACACACACACACACACACACACACACACACAGGAACAGCACAGCACACACACGCACACACACACACACAGGAACAGCACAGCACACTCACGCACTCACACACACACACACACACATGCCTGTGTTCTGCAGGTGGATTTCCTGCCAAGTCTTTGTTTGATGCAGTACAAGTATGCAAGGCAGTACTATTCATCTGCATTAGTCACTCGTGTCTCCCTGTAGCTCCCAGCTGTGCTATGTCACAGATGACCTGTCGCTCTACAGCACACTAAGATTTCCAGAAAATGAAATCATATTAGTTACTTTTCAATCTATAATATAATTACACATTGCACTGACCCGAGTGAGTGTTTTACAGTAAAATGCAATTCATTTAAAAGATGTTATGAGTTTTCCAGAAACAGTGTGGTGTTAAAATGCTCTATGTGCATTAAAAAATGAATACTATAAACAAGGTGTAAATTATTGCAGGCCCCCGTAGCCTGTGAAGACTGTAGAGCTGTAGTCAATATTTCTGAGAGCACAGTTTCAGCTGAGAGAGGAAGTGCAGGGTTAGGGTTAGGGTTAGGGTACCACACTGAAGAACAGTGTTTTACTGAGGCCAGCTCTTATTAGTATGATACGTCTTAACACAATTCCTTTGCAGGAAAAGCTCCTTTGCAGGACTCTTACTGGTCTTACTGGTGATTAGTGTCTATGGAAGCCAGTTCACTCTGCCAGATAAAGGATGTGGTTACATTAACAAATTTATATCAGTATAAGCAAATTTTTCTTATTAGAGTGTTGTAAGGCAAAATACTGGGCTGGCTTTGTGTGTATGAGGTATGTACAGAGCGCACTGACAGTTCTAAATGTAAAACTTACAGATAAACACAGAGGAAAGTCTTGTCAGAGTGGCGCCAGCATGACTGCCCGCTGCTGACATTACGGAGAGGACGGCACGCTCGCTCCCGCGGACGTCAGTGATGAACCGGCGTCACGGAGCTGAGCGAGGCAGCGTCACTGCGCGTTTCCCCCCGGGGTTTGAGCTGGGCCGCGACAGGCAGCGGTGATGAATGGTTCCCACAATGCACTGGGAGGGGGAGTATTCAGGAGTTTCAGAGCTACCAGGCTGGCTGCACTGAGACGGATGGAATGTCTTCTCCCTTAAATGGGAGTCATTTTCTCTGTTCTTTCTCCTCCTGTTTTTTCACGTGTCCTCTCTTCTCTCTCTGCATTCCTCCATCTCTCTCTCTCTCTCTCTCTCTCTCTCTGTGTGTGTGTGTCTCTCCCTCTCTTGTTACTGAGGTAACGATGATGTTAACACACAGAAGGAACTGTGCCTACATGACCTCACCGTGCTGTACTTGCCTTAGGAATCATGTCTAAGAGAGACAGAAGCTGTGCAGTGTAATACAATCTACTAAAATGACGTATTTAACTACACTATCTATCCTGATGCCTTGGGAAGGACAACTCCATCACAGGAACAACCCAGGACCAACAAGGTCCAACCCAGGACCAACCCACGGTACTCAACCAGGACTGACCCACAGGAACCGAACCACAGTACCAACCCACTCGACTCACTATGGCAGTAAAAAACAATGTGAGCAAACCTGGAGATGATTTTGAATGATTCTGTTCAATGTTCTAACAGGGCAGAATATGGTACCAACACCATCAATATAACATCAATATAACAATCATCTATTTAACCATAACCATCATCATAACCATAGAACGTTCCGTATACATTTATAGTAGTATAGTTTTACTTTACCATGGTTGCTATTTATAGACCCACACAAACCACCTAATTAATACTTGTCTTCTGCCTGGTATTTTTCCATCTGGTTGTCTCAAGCACAGATACACTGGTTTTTACTGGCGTGTTTTCAAACTGCAGTATCATCTTCTTCTGTACTTCTGTACGGCTGTATTTTGTAGTGTGTTATTATGAGCAGGCTTTGTGTTCAGTTTTGGCTACCACTGCACTAGAACATCCCTCGGGGATCAATAAAGTATATCCACTTTTATTTATCAGTTTGCTGAACTCCTGTTTGTTTAGGGGCCTTTAACCCTTCAGCTCCATCCACGTTCCGTGAGATGTCTTCGCCAATGAAAATCCCCCCCCCCTTCCGCTATGGCTTCGGGCCAGTGTGCAGCTCTCTGACTCCAGCATGGCGAAGCAGCAGCCAGTGACTTTTGATGGAATTCAGTGAGAGCTTCTCTCCCTCCCTGGAGCAGAGCTGCTCTATTCCTAAGGCTTACAGCTTTCTGCATTTTGCAAGCCGCCTGAGCGCCTGTGATTATGGCTCTCTGCACATTACACTCCTCGGGGCCATTAGAGGGATTTTATTTAGGTTTTTTTTTTTTTGTGGTGCTGAAAAGATTATTCAGTTATTGGTCTCCTATGAGCAGGTGGTGGGAGGCTTCTGGTATCAGTCTAATCGGTTGATTTAGGCATGCTCACTGGCTCCACTTCTAGCCTCAGGATGACCTCAAGTGCACTTTCACTGAGGTACCATCTCTGAATGGTTTGTCTGAATGGAGAAAATGCATTTAGCTCAAAGCTATGTGAATTTTTAAGCCATGTTTATTGAAAACAGATGACAAAAAGCATGATCTATAACGCAAAAGGTAAGCCTGCTGACTCTGTGTTCTACTTTGTAGCTAGAATTTGGTCCTTTAATTTGCATATTTACCCAATTATGTCCACAGTGTATGACTGACATCATTGTTCCCTCCATTGGCTGAATTTCCTCTTTAAGCAATTTAATTTTTCTTTAACCAGTCTGAGAGAATGAAGGTGTGGGTGTGAATCAGAATCAGAATCAGAGTTTATTAATGAAGTATGTTGGCAGATACAAAGAATTTGTATTTGGTTGCTTATATGTTTGAAATACGCATTATTTTGTTTTCACATAAACATCCATTTCTAATTGTCCATGCGCACACAGTCCCACAGACAGTACAGCAGCTAGACAAGTAACAGATACAGCATTAAAAACAGTCATATACAGTACCATAGAAGAAGACTGAGAGTAATGACATGGGGGAAGAAAGTGTGGTTTAGACCCTCATGAAACCACAGCACCTTCTAGATGGGAGGAGGTGGCATAGGTGATGTCCAGGAAGTGCAGCAATGATTCTCTCTGCCCATAAAAACTGGACAGGTTTGCATATCCACTCTTTCCTGCAGAGCTGTTGATGCGTTTATGAAAGTCAAGCTTGATGGCAGAGCTGGAGACCTGGACCAGCGGCTCTTGGGGTAAAAATGACTCCATCCCATCCCTTCAACCCTGCTCCATCACCCCCAAACCCTGCCCCTCCTCCCCCACCCACCATCTTATGGAGCTTTCCGATGGTTAAGACTATTCAGAGCAGATCCACAGCAGGAGAGAGCGTCATACACCTCCACGTTCTCACAGACAGCAGATGCAGCAGTGCCCTGTTGGCAGGTAGAACACCCTCAGTATTTGGAATTGAATCCCAGCGATCCTCACGTAGCCAACCGCCCCAGCAGCCTCTAACAAATATTTTCTTTGAAGATCAAAGAATTTGAACTTTTTCGTGTAAGAACTTTTCTGCTAAGCAAAACACACCATGTCTAAACAATTTTACATCTACGTAGTTTATATAAGAAGCATATCCAAGAATGAAATTGTTTCTGTTCATTGAAATCACATTTTCAGGAATGGAAAAGACTAAAAGATCTGAAGCAATACTTAGTGTTTGCACATGAGGCTAATGACACAACCCAAATCCAATTAAAGCTTTTATCAAAGCATCTCCGTGATGTACCAGCAGACCAAACATGAAGGTCTCAATACAAAAAGAGTGTTACTGCATGCTTAAGTATGGCACACCAGCTGCTGGGAATTTGTCAGTTTCATAAATAATTCATTCTGAAAAATGATTGGAATCATTATACCGTATTTTATTTGCTTGCGCAGGGTGTTTACACCACATTAAGCTAACAAACATTCACTGTGAAGGTGGTGTTACATTTTAGCATTAGCTGCACAGATAGCCTTTCAAATTCCAA
Organism: Tenebrosternarchus preto; assembly: GCA_025802075.1. NCBI lineage: Eukaryota > Metazoa > Chordata > Actinopteri > Gymnotiformes > Apteronotidae > Tenebrosternarchus > Tenebrosternarchus preto. Next base: position 14,063 of record JAOYMR010007988.1, on the reverse strand, counting down.
GTTTAATTATGCTAATTTTCTTGCATATGTATTAGTGTGTGTATGCCTGAGAGGAGTGTAAAGTGTAAAGTGGTATTTCTTCACACTTCTAAGTTTATCTTAGTAACTAAACAATAGAAGGGTGTGAGTATAAACTGACCTTGCAGATTAACCTCCACAACAGCACTGAGGTCTCTCTGGAGTGAAAATGCTGGAATGGGACTTAAGATACACAACAGGACTCAGAATTCAAAATCAGGCACAGAATATGTTACACCTACTTTGCCTTGGTAAATGCACATGTAACCAACCAACACAATGGACTTACAGTCAAATAAATACTAACACTCTGAGAGTGAGCCTTGAAAAGCTTCAGTGTGTAAGACATTCACCTGAACGTGTGAGTCATAAATCATTGATTAGAAACATCTGCTTTCTGTTTGTGTTAGAGGTGCACTCACCAACCAAATGTCATGTGCCACTGTTGCTGCTGGGTTCATAGGACTCTGCCTAACATCCAGCCATCTGAAAGCTGTCCATTGATAAAGAACTGTGCTAAACTCAGTATGGTCACCGAGGAGCAGGGAGTTCTAATTATACATTTACATAGTGTTTCTTGTAAATAAATGTTTTGAAAGTGGATGATGAATGCATACATGTTCCTCTCTTTTTCTGTTGATCTCTCTCACTCTTACACACACACACACATCCAATCGGTTAATCTAATTTTGAACACATTCATCACATGTCCCAATATTTCCCTATATTTACCAAAGCTAAGGTGTATGTTCATGCCCTCCAAAAACATGTCCTACAGGTGTTCCTATGAACGCTAGCTGACCAAATACCTACACCTGAGAGATCTCTACATCTGAGAGATTTTTACACCTGAGAAATTGTGACACCTGCGAGATCTCTACATCTGAGAGATCTCTACACCTGAGAGGTCTTTATACCTGAAGGATCTCTACTCCTGAGAGATCTCTACACCTGAGAGATTGTGACACCTGAAAGATCTCTATACTTGAGAGATCTCTATACCTGAAAGATCTCTACACCTGAGAGATTGCTACACCTGTAGATCAGTGGGCGACCCCCAAGAAGCTTGGCACAGAGAGCAAGAGAGATGGAGCAGGTCATCACTGATGTCCTCTCAGATCTGTGACTGTTTCACCGTGACAAGTTTCTTACTTCAGGCATGCACTTAAAATACTGCATCCGGAAGCATCACATCTTCTGCATCACTTGTCTTCTAGTCACCCACAGCTGGAGCCAATGGTTTGACAGAGCTGACATGAAGATAAAAACTGTGAAACAGTGAAAAAATCATCCGCCCTACCCGATTATGTAAGAGTGACAGATTAATTAATCCAGCCCCTTCAGCTCAACACAGATGAAATTCAGAGATAATTTTACGCCTGTTATATAACCACTTTGTTAAATGACCAATGTACAATTATAAAGTCAGGTTGCACGTCTTTGATGGACTAACACTGTGATTTGGGTTTTCTGCTCCAGTGCCATGACTTGGTGAACAGTAACAATTATAGGAGGAATATATAAGTTCAGGTCTGGTAAGTAAAGGTCTTGCTCAGGTTTTTTATTTCAGTAGCTCAGCCAGCAGATTGATGAAAGGAACCGGGCAGCACAATGTCATGGCATGTTTTCTTTTGGAGCTTTAGAACTGAAACTGATCAGTGGTCAAATACGTCTGATGCTGACCCTGGAACAGCACGCGTCGGTGAAAGTGAAGAAGACCCTAAGCATTTGCTCCCCGGCTTTATCACCAGAGATGGACCGTTCAGTAAATGAACGTCGTCGGCAGAGTTTCACCGTAAATGCTTGGATTTCCTGTTCCTAACTTTGTGAAACTGGATCAACACACCTTCAGGTGTCACGTTTATTTGCTCATGCCATCATGCTCTTGCAGGACTCGCTGACATGACGTTGTGCTGTTTGAGCATGTCAATCTCCTAAAATAGTTTGAGATGTAAAAGAGATAGTGGTGGTACCAAACTGCTGAGTCGCTGGCCGCCGGAGCTCAGCCGGACTCTTTTAAGTGTCCTACCTGGGAGCAATCCGTCTACATAGACAAATCCACACAACGCAGACATACCAAGACAGTCAGCGATTCTTTTGCTATGCGTGGTGCATTTTGTGGGGAAGTAGAAATTAATGCAGTTGTTTTGATTAGTCAGGGTTAGAAGGTCTGAGTTATTTTGCTTGCGCACCCAAGACATTTTGCAGCACCATTCTGATACGTCCATCTCCTCACCGCCCGTTGCGTGGAGGAGACTCAAAATGGAGAGGGTGTGAGCATTGCCTCGTTTACCTTCTCCTCTCGCATGAGAGTGTGCTCAGCATAAAACTTTCCTGCAGATGCAGGAGCTCAGGGAATAAGAGTTCCTATGAGCAGGTGTGCTGGGCCAGATGATCTAGTGGTATGAAATGCTGATCAAGTGGTATGAAATGCTGACTCCTGACCACTAAACAGACTATTCAAAGTCGAAAACCAAACATTCGTGGCAAGCAATTTCTGCCTTCTGAATGAGTTTCCCGAGTTTCCCTGGTATGTTGCATTTAGGTTTCAGCCTGAGAAAGCTATTTTCCATAGGCCAAGTTCACATGACAGGATTGGATTTAAAATATTATTTAGTTAATCCACACTGACAGTTAGAGCTTAAAAATGATCAATCTTTTTATAAGCTTTTTTTAACCAACTCCAAACCAGAAATGTCCACAACAGGATGAGTTTTAATGTTTTCTTGACATCTGCCTGATAACCCAACAGCAGGTCACATATAACCAGATTCTTACAGTTATCATCTATAGACACATTCAGCAAAACATGAAGTCAACAGTTGTAGGAAAAGACCAAAAAGGATGAATGGATGAGGATCCTCTGCTTTCTCTCTCTCTCCGACACACACACACACACACACACACACAAGGGTAATCATTTTCTGAGCCAGTGCACTTCTGCCCCCCTTGGAACACTCACACTTCATGCACTATTTGCCTATAGTACATTTGTAATAGACTGTGAGGCCGTGTGGTAAATGATTCTAATTAACTTCATCATGCAGTTCTCAAACACACACGTAAGGACAGCTACTCTGTGAAATGGTGTAATCAAATCTAGAGACTCTGCCTAGTTTAATGAAAAGCACAAATACCTTGAAATTTACAAATTTCACACAATTCGAGTATAACAAATAGGTATATACATGTGCAATCAATACTATGAAATGTTTGTTTAAGCAAAAAAAGAGGCTCATTTCAGGATAAAACAAAATGATAAGATTTCGTGGAAATGAGGTTGGAACAAAAAATCTATTTAGGAGAGCAGATAATAAGTGGCAAAGGTTTTAGTTTTAAATGTTTAATGATTTCCACAGGATGTTACATGAGGTTACATCATTTGTAATAAAGAAAAAAGTACAGGAAAAACCCTTTGCGCAAGTAACATGTGCAAGAATTAATTTTTCAGTGCTCTTCCCACACCCCCTTCACACTTACATAGTTCTTAGGTCAGACTGACCTGTTGTAATGGCAGGAAGGAGGGAGCAGCAGGCAATGCTGTAGGAAACAAAGTTTAATATGGACTACAGACATACAACAAAAGGTGCAGAGCAGGCGACACAAAAGACAGCCAACGTCTGTATTTAGCTAGCAGGCTGTATTCATTTAGCAATAAACAAACATAAATAGGCTGGCAAACAAGGCATAAGAACAAGACTGGGAATCACGGAAGTCCGAAGGCTCGGTAGTCCTTGGGTAAGGGAATGTGCAGCAAAGGGCTGGTGAGACCTGTGGGCTTATAAGCAGAGGGATGACGATTAGATGGAATGGAAATCAGCTGTAGCTGGTAAACCGGAGATTGGGAACGAGGCAATGGGCGAATGGGAATAGAAGTGGGCGTGGCGCTTGGCCTGCGTGCCCGACGTGTAATAAATGGTTGAAAAGAGCACTCAAAAATAGACATTATGGTAAATATTCAGCTAAAACACAAGTTCATGTCAAAGACAATTATAATAAATGAAAATAACCAACATCTTACATATAACCAATATCCTTCCTACATATTCACACACAGATCTGCAGTCTTCCATCACATAATATGGTCACGTCACCATCATACAGAGAGGACAGAGATTATTATGAGCAGAAACATCTGTCGTTCTCCATTATTTGAGCTAACGTTCACGCAGAAGATGCAAACATAGAAGAGAATGAAGATAACATGGAGACGAACTCCTGCTGGTGAATCTGAAGCTGTGTCTGATCCAGAATTACATCTGGAGGAGCCACTGGCCCTCACACAGGGCTCCCCAGCCTGGCACCAGGAGAATTTATGCTACCAGTAATGGTGATTTATAATGACAGTAATTCTTTAATCACACAAAACAGATGGCACTTTCATTTTTATAAGTGAATTAGCTGAGATAGATTTCAAATATGAAATAAATTTGTCATTAGCGTTGTTTGTTCAAGAGTTAGATAGCGTAGATACAATTCAATTACAGTTTTTCTCAGGTGTGTAACCACACTGGTCAGAACCAGCCAAAACTGGCCTGTGAAACCCTAACATATCTTGCGTAACTCCTCATCTACATCTCTGTAACAGTAATTGTGGTTTTCTTGATCAGACACTGTCAAGGGAGGTTTTGTGCTATGAAATGATCACTGTGTTTATTGCTTTGCACAGAAATGGAGACTGATGTGCAAACAACACCACTCTTGTTTGTTCACTGTCGTGCAAAAAAAAAAAAAAAAAAAAGTGCTTTTCTGCTCAAACATTGTTTGGAATTGACAGCATACACTGATGTCTTTGCCAATGCAGTTTATCACCTGAGAACTGGTGCAGGGTGCACACTAGTTAAGAAGATGTTACATTTAACCCATTTATCTGATGCTTTCATCCAAAGCAACTTTTAATTATGACTGAATACATCTAGATCAACTGAAAGCTAAGGGTCTCACTCAGGGGCCCAACAGTGGACTGACTTATAACAAGTGTTTCTGATCAATAATGACATTTTACTGTGCAAAATGTTAGTTCTGTTGAACCAACATCATAATATTGTAGCAGCAGTGGTAGAGAGGAATCTGAAGACACACAATAACAGCTCTTTATCTGTATTAAGAAATGCAGACACACATAACAAACATGACTAGAGCAAGATTACATTTACATGAAACACAGTGGAGAGTAACTAAAATGCACTTAACACACAAAGCTGGAAATACAAGAAAAATATGCTAACTATTACAGAACGAAACGGTTACCTAAACTAGTCACATACATACAATGACATTTAACTGAAACTTTAATTGATTAAGAATAATTGATTAAACTTTAAATTAACTTCAAATTAATTGATATACAGCTGCTTTGAGGTACACGGCGTCCTGAGGAACCCAACCGTGCACTCCTGTCCCCTCTGTCTCTCACTGGCGAGTGCGAAAGCCACAATATCTCAACACGCTTTAGCTACTCTAACGGTAAACATTTGCTAGATTAGTGGTTGTACCATAAGTAATACATGCAACTGAGTGAAAAGCCTGTCTAGAATAACAGATGACATCTAAATAGACATACAAGGTCCTGCCAGGTGCTTAAACTGATTTACTTTAGCCACACTAGAGGGCGCTACTAAAAAGTACAACAAAACAAAGCTGAGTGCATTGTCAAATTGCATACTGATCGGGCTGTGGTAACTCTTTTCACGTATTCACCTTTAATAAAGGTCCCTGGAGGCAGACGCAGAAAAATAAAAGTCATATAGGGCGGGTTTTAAAGAAGGCATGCATAGGAAAAAGGTCACAAGAGTTGAGCTTTAAATGAAGGCCTGTGAAGGCCGGCCTAGAATAATAAACATATGATTGGCTGGGTGTTAATGACTACCCATGCAGCCTAGAAAAGCATACAGGAGATTGGCTGGTTTTTAAGGAGGGCCAGCGCAGTGTAAGTAGGCCTAAAATAACAAATGCGAGATCGGCCATGTTACATCAGCCCTTAACTGTCTCTCGAGCTGAGGAATCACAGTGTCTGAGACTCCCCAGCGGCGCTTTCTCTGTGGGAGCATTGTTAGGAGCACACAGAGTCTCTGAGTGAATTACGCTCTCAATCAAGCTCCATTTGATTCGGCTTTGATAGTTAAACAAGGACGAGAATGACATTCAAGGGCTTCTTTTGAAGGACCTACCCATGACTAAGTCCGTTTTATGAAATTCTGCTTCCATGGCACTTTGTGCAGAGTGTGTGTGTAGTGCAGCTACTGTATAGTTATGGGCTGTATGCAATAACGACAAGAATACCAGTCAAATTAGTTCGAGTGGAATGGGACGTGCCCTGGATTTCACAGGTTCATGAAATTTCATGAAGTCCAGTACGGTTCTGAGAGTGTTGTTCTGAGCGTGTTGTTCTGAGTACTGCTATGAGAATGTTGTTCTGAGAGTATTATTCTGAGAGCACTGTTCTGAGTGTTGTTCTGAGTGTGTTGTTCTGAGAGCACTGTTCTGACAGTCTGAGATTGGAGCTGCATTATATGAAGAGAGCAGCTATAGTAAGGGCGATGCCACAGGACATAAAGGTGAAGCTACAGGACATAGTAGTGGAGCTACTGGACGGGTGAGTGGAGCTATACTAAGAGAGTGGAACCATACTAAGAGTGGAGACACTGCTGCTAGCATAGCTGGATATGTATTATAAGAGTTATTCCGGAATTTTCTTGGCTTCATGACAGCAGACAGACACTTCTCTTGTCATGCATGACCGACTGGCATGGCATACGAGGAACTCTGTGTCTCAGTGAACTCTGTGCTCTTTCTCATGTATTATTCAAAGTGGAATGGTGCTTGCTGACTCTATGCCTTTGGCAACACCCCGGACTGCTAATAGTGGTAGGATGTAAAGCACATCAGTCACTGAATGTCATGCAGAAACACTTTATTCTGTCCACATCGTCATCAGCGTGGAAAAACATAACCCAGAATCTTATCTCCAAAAAAATATTGCTCAGAGAGCAATTTCACTGAATAAGCACATATAACTTTGGATGCCTCTATGAATCAAGATTGACTGATGTGTACTATAAAGTCCAAGTGAAGCCAGGCACTCTGAAGATCAGGGACTTTGTCCCCCAGCATCATTTAAACTGGTCCCACTGGTCACGCTGGACCATCTTCCCATCATTTAGCACATCTGCCCATTCATTTTATTCATACAAGTCCTCGGGAAATGCACTACAGCTTTTCGTCCATGGTTTTGGTAAAATGTGTGGCAGGGTCGTTACATCAGGACTCGCCGGGTGTATAACAGCTCTCTCTCTCTCTCTCTCTCTCTCTCTCGCTGCAACGTGCTATCAATTCACCTTGAGAGCTGTCCCTAGAGACTGAGAAAGAAAGAGAGACAGAGACCGTGAGACAGAATGAGTGAGACAGAGAGAGTGAGACACGGAGAGAGGACGTCTCTGGCACTGCCCAAGCAGCTTCAGCCAGACACGGTGCCCCAGTCGAACTTCAGCCAATCACAGTAGCTCATTCGAGCTTCAGCTGACCACGATGCTCCAGTTGAGCCAACTGCTAACGACACCCTCCCACATGCCGTCTGCCGTTCCACCAGTGTTGCCCCACCAGTGTAAGCAATGCACGGCTGGGTTGAGGGCCGGGCTGTGGTCCCTCTCCTGTACCGCCAGTCTGGTACGCGATCCCAGACGTGGTGTGGTAAGAGGGAGACAGGGTGACGTGTGCTTCCAGAAGTGGGCTATTTTTAGCACTGCTGCCAGCATCACACCCTCCCTCCAGAGGAACTGCTGGTTAACTGTTGCCAATACTGCAGGAAAGTTGAGTTTCTTCGTGTTGACAGTGACATTACAGTGTCATTACAATGACATTACAGAGCTGGCCGTTTGTCTGTTTAACTGTCTATGTGTCTGTCTATCAATTTGTCTGTGATTTCTTTCTTTTTCCATGATAACACTCCTTTCTGGAGACAATCTTTATTTTCCTTTTATACACTCACCACCACATCCTCAAAACACTGCTGTCTGTGTTGATGTGTGGGGTCTTTCTGTGTTGATGTGAAGGGTCTTTCTGCCTGACTGAGGTTCATTTTCTTCTCCATGCAGACAGACATGGTGAAAGCAACAGTCATGTGTGTTCTTGACTTACCATGTTTGGGTCAGTGGAGCAGAAATTGCTCTCAGCCAAATCATGCAGTTCCACGCTTACGCCTGGGTGAGCTGCTCAGATGGTCAGGCTATTCAGTGGAAAACTTTCTGTGTAGGTCTTTCTGTAGCAAAAACATGTCACACACCCTGAATATAGACTATGTCAATTAAATTACATTTTTTTGACAATTAAATGCATTTTTAAAAGCTCTTTAAACAAACTTTAAACAGACTGAAAAAATAACTAATCATTGTAACAAATAATCTCTAATAAAATTTTTTAAAAAGTTTCTTTCTAAATGCAAGACCAATTTTATGTCACGCGAACACATACTGCCCTCTTCAGGCAAAACACTGTCATCGCAGTTTTTTTGTGCTATCCTCTGTATATGCCTTATGTTCACACAGATGCTTCATTGTGAACCATATTGTCTAAAATGAGCAAGCATACTCAGAATGGCAATGAAATCGAAACAATGATTAGAACAACACATCATTTTAGATTGTAACATACATCGGTGTTTGATGAAGGGGATTGTTTGGTTAAGAATAGGTTGATGGACCATCTATGTGTAGCCCAGTAAACTAATTCAAAACCTTTCTATGATTGTTCATATTTTTAAACCATTGTGATACAGCAACACAATATGGATTAGAAAGCAATTTCATGTCTAAGAAAACTATTTTGTGTTTTACAGCAAAGAGAAAAAGTGTCATACCTCTGTTCTTCTCTCCATCTCTCTTTCTTTTCTCCATCTCTCTCTCTCTCCTCTCTCTCTCTCTATCTCTCCTTCTCTCTGTCTCTCTGTATTCTTTGCCCAGCAAACAAACAAACAAAAACAATCAAATAAACTGCAGCTGGCAAACCTACATTTCTTCTATTGCCCAGAGGGTAAAGGTGTCTTGTGTGAATTATATGAATTCTGCTACCCCAGGGGAAATATCATCCAAGCCACATCTGTGCTATGACATAGCAAATTCACAACTGGCAGTCTTTCCTGTTGAGATCCCAGTGTAACTCCTGTTCACAGGGGAGCAAACATGGATTTCAGAGGCAGAGGTTTACAGACCTTATTGATTTACTCAGAAAGTTTAATAAAAAGAGATGTTTGAGATTTAGTGTTAATGTTAATAGTGGTAACTGTAATATGACTATAAATACAAAATATATAATTAAATGTTAAAATACAGATTTAATATGAATTTTGTATCTGAAATTGTTATTTACAGCCACTAGATGGCACTAATCACTAACATACTTTGGTTCGGAATGGTGTAAACAATGGTTTCTCATCCATTCTCTGAGGGCTTCCTACAGCTTTTGCCCATTTGATGCTCATTAGACATCATCATAAATCAACTCCTCACAGCGTGCCTGATAAAGCTGTAACAGCACTGATAGCTACTGTAAACCTGCCCTGTGAATAAATCCACACTCCACACTCCATCCGTCACACTCCACACTCAACACTCCATCATACTCCACGGTCCACAGCCCGTCCATCACACTCCATCATACTCCACACCCCATCCATCACACTCCGCACCCCAAATGCTTTTTGTACACAGAATGCTTTGTTGCATGAATCTGCTGAAAACCATGTTATTCTTGAATAACCCTCATATTAAACTTAAAGATTATGTGTGGTATAACGTGCAAACAGCTTAAAAGTAACAAGAAAAGAGGTGAAACATCGAAAGAGGTGAACAAAACATACAAAAACAAACAAACAAACAAACAAAACGGACAAAATCAAAACAAGCCTGAACTGTTCAGATACTACAGCAGTGCCCAGTGCTCATGCTGGCTGAGGGGACGTCCAGTTCAGTGGTGGAAGGTGGTTTGTTCATAGGTAGTGGCAGCTGTGCACTGTGTCCCCCTTTGAACAAGGGGCACTGGAGCAGAAAGCTCTGTTCTCAGCACTCTAACCTGATACTAACCATTTAACTGAGTTACTGCTCCATCGGGCATCACTTAGCCTCCTGCCTCCTCTCACCCCCACCCCCCCAACACACACACATACACACACACACACACACATATACATGCAGTATTTCTATCCTTGTCAGGTACTACTGTATTACTGTAGCTAGATAATGGTATAGTAGACATCATTATTGATTTTCTGTCATCCACAGGCTCTCTTCTTGCTTTAGTGCGTGGCAAGATTCTCCCTCTGTGCCTTTATCTCTTCATCCTTTTGTCACCGTCTCCCCCGCTTCTCCCTTCTCCCTCCCTCTCTTCCTCCCCCTCTTCTCCTTTCTCCCTCCCTCTCTCTCTCCTTTTATCCCTCTCCCTTCCTCCTTCACACTCCCTCTCCCTTTCTCCTTCCTTTGCCTCTTCTCTTTCTCTCTCAGCCTCCCTCTCTCCATCCTTCTATCTGTTAAGCTCCTCTGCTATCTCTCCTTGCCTTGCACTCCCCTCCTCTCCCTTCTCACTCAGAATCAAGACTTTTTTTTTTTGCACTCTTACCCACTGGTGGCAGAAGAACGGCACACTGTCTTTCTTATTCCACTCAGTCAGTTAGTTGAATAAATGCGTCAGTCTCTCAAGTCCCCAGGGCTGAAACTTGGCCGGTTCACCCACAGTGTGCCGTGACTGTTCTCCTCCTTCCAGACAGTGATACCGTGTTGTCCTCCACTGCTGTGTGTTATATGGTTTTGTATGTTGTGCTCCTGCAGTGCTGTTGAGAGGTTTTTACTGCTTCAGCCTGTGAAGCCAGGGCTTTGTCATAAACAGCACATAAGCACAACTTTTCAAGTCAAAAACCAACAAACTCCCACAGGGAGCTGAGGGAGCACCAGCGGCTTGAGGCCAGCAAGAATGTGTTGAGATTTGTGGAGCGTTTTGTTGGACAAGCCTCGCTCCTGCCACCAGCTAAACATGGCAGTTCACTGTTAGCTAAGGACGTGGATTAATCTGCCTGAGCTGACCCACAGTAATGAAGACTTACGCTGCTAGACACACTCGGAAGACTTCGTTCAACTCACATTTACAGAGCAAAAGCTGATATGTCAAAGTGCTCTATGAGCTTTGTCTCTTGTAATATCTCATTTAGCTGGCGGAAGAAGCACGCTGAATTATACAGATTAAAATTCAGCTTTGCCCACCGGCAAAATTACTGCCACACTGAGGTGTCTGAACTGACTTTAATTATGAATTACTTTTTCCACACTTATGAATCCCTTTAAGACCACACATTCAGTAAGTGTGAGGACCTGATGTTTCTAGCGGCTTAACCTCCTGCAGACGTCTGTGACTAACAGGCTTGTTTTTCCAGAGGCAGACGAAAGCCGTTTATTTCCTCAGTTAATGAGCATTATTGGCCAGTGGCTTTGCTGCCGTTCCTGGGACTGATTAGCTTCCTGCATCAGGCGCTGTGAGAGCGAGGGCATTACCCAGAGTGCAGCTGACTACCACACACAACTCATCATCCCTGAGTCATTAGACTTTATGAAGGACAAAATCCAACTGAGAGAAGCTTTATGAGCCAAGGAGCATGTGGTTATCTGTGCGTATTACCCCCCCGACAAATAAGAATAACAACAACAACAACAACAATAATAATAATAATAATAATAATAATCATAACAGTTCTAGTTACGCATTTAACAAACTTAAGGTTGCCAAACAAAACATCAGGAAATATGAAACTTACGGTGAAGAACCAGTCATAAATGGATGAAACCTGCGACAAGAGCTGTGATGGACAGGGTGGGAGGTAGCGGGGAGGAGAGAGCCGACATCTGGAAGTCATATGCAAACAGATACAGACAGAGCAGGATATGTGTGTGTTAGAAACTAGAGGTGGAGATCATTTTGGTGGATGATACAGTAGCATGAAAAGAAACGATGTTCAAATGTTTAAAAACAAACAAAACAAATGTTTTTTTAAATAAATACCCTGACATGTTTTGAGATATTCTGTAACATTAGGCTACTGTTTATTACTGTTATTTTGGTCAGTGATGTATTATGGAAGGAAGAATATGTATGTATTAAAGACAGATTCAAGTCTTCTTACTAATAATTTGAAATGCACAGGCTACAAAGAATAGAGGATAATTACATGGACCACAGGACTATAGCAGCAAAATTGTGTTTTCTTTATATTCAAACCTCTTTCTTATAATTTCTCTATTTCACAAAAGCCCCTGTAATATATTCTAGATACATTCCGTATCTGATGTTCAAAACACACATTCAGAACAAATATCAGGGATCTGGTGGATAGATCAACTGAGCTGTCATATAAGAGAAGTTCAGCGTTTTACAATATTCACCAGCATCATACAAAATGAGATTTGGCTCAGTCCTTTTTTAATTCTCATTATTGGGAACATTATTGAATGCTTTTCAGTAGCTGTCAGGTTGCTTTACATCTCCCACCAATCTCCTAAATTGAAATGTTAAACTGCAGAGATGAATGTGTATGTCATGTTGTCTTCTTAATGAAATAATATCTGTGTCTCTCCAAGAGGCTGCAGAGAGACAACAGATGGCCTGTGTAAGACATGGCTGCAAACTGCTTTGTGTGTGTGTGTGTGTGTGGGAGTGTGTGTGTTTGGTAGTTCTTGAGTACTTCTTTCATGGCACTAACACCTGCTGTTGTGTGTTTAACACTGGGCTAAACTCACTCCACTGCCTGCTGCTCTGGACATTTCGTTCTCCTCCATGGTTCCACTGTTTCTGCTGGGCAGAGCTGCTCTGATGAATGTGCTCAACCACACCCACTTCCACTAATAACCCCATCCAAATATGTGACACCTGAAGTAGTGACAGAACAGCTGCAACCCCCCCCAACCCTCTTCTTCCTGGCTCATATACAATAATGTTCCTTGTTAGTCGTGTGGTTGGTTTCTGTTCTTTGTAGTGGTTTTTTCCTCCAGCAACGTCAGTGGGACCCTGAGCAAGTACATCGCTCCAGCTTTGGTTGGGTGCAGCCGGAGCCAAAGCAACTGTGAGAAAAAAAACTAAGCAATCTTGCCTGAAGCATGGCATCGCCTAGCAACCGCCTCCCACCTCCATTGTGACGGAGCCCAATCGCAATCTTTCAGACAAGTTCGCGGCGGCCTGAGAACTTGTTGATGTCTTTCCCCCTCCACACTGAGCTCCAGTGTGCTGCCAGTCCTGCGGTGGTTAACACTTTAGCAAAGCTGTAGCAAAAAACAAAAGTGCTGCACTATGGGATTTACCCTGAAATATGAAAGTATGCCAGGCTATGGATATATGGGTTAGGTGCATATCCTCACACTGTACATTCTGATATCCAAAGCCTGATTTGATAGTTCAGTACAAAAAATATCTGTTGAAAATACCGCATGCAAATGAAAACCATAGCATAAAAATGGTTCATTTTACAATTAATCTACATTGATTTTACGATGAATATACATTGCAAAACCAAAATTCTGGCACTATTTAACTTCAAAACTAAGTTCATTGAAATGAAAATGAATTCAATGCTAGTAATGCTAAATGAACACTGGGGTTTGCTGTACTCCAAAAAGGGTGAACATGGAGGAACAGTGTGGCAATTGGATTAAATAAGGTTTCCGTTACAGCTGATGAAGGTCACATCCACTCCCTCCAAAAGGTTCCAAATTATGGATGATGTTATGGGATGTTCTACCTAACCCTCTCGTTGCTGTCAGTGTATATAAAGTCAACATCCACTCTGTGCAAGTGTCTATTCCTCACATTCATGTTAATCCCTGTGCAGTGGAGTTGTGCCTCGTGAGGTAAACAGAGGAATACTGCATATGGCCTGGATGTGAGGCATGGAATATAGAACATGCTTAGAGATCTCTGGCCTGGAAATGACACGGTTACATCCAATCTCTCTCTCTCTCTCTCTCTCTCTCTCTCTCTCTCTCTCTCTCTCTCTCTCTCTCTCTCTCTCTCTCTCT
>JAOYMR010007149.1:9088-27889 GCA_025802075.1 Tenebrosternarchus preto | reverse complement strand
ACTACAGTCCATCTACCCCTGTGTCCCAAGCTACACTACAGTCCATCTACCCCTGTGTCCCAAGCTACACTACAGTCCATCTACCCCTGTGTCCCAAGCTACACTACAGTCTATCTACCCCTGTGTCTCAAGCTACACTACAGTCTATCTACCCCTGTGTCCCATGCAACACTACAGTCTATCTACCCCTGTGTCTCAAGCTACACTACAGTCTATCTACCCCTGTAGACAGTGATGGACGTCATTTTCCAGCCCTGTTTATAAACCTTCCAAAAAAACTAACCGATACCCGCTCCACTAAAAGAAATGTAGGTGAAAAAAAAAAAAACAAACAAGGTGAAATTCTGCTCTGCCATCCACTCATGACAAATACTCCACACAGTGCCTCTGTAGGTTGGTTCACCAGACCTGTGGTGGGAGCGAAGCACTCTCTCAACAAAAACAGCTTCGAATCCACTGCCATAGAAAAAGGTAATGGCAGATAGAGCTCAGACAAACCACACCTCCAGACACCATATGGAGATAACGAGAGACTAGTTTCATGTTATGGTTTTATTAAAAGTACAATAGAAAATAATTCTCTCCGAAATGTTTCTGAAATGTTATAACCAGCACCACCTTTAGTGACTGGTAACAAAATGCTTATTGCAAAATCATTTTAAAATCACTTTATAAAGGTCAAGCACATGATTAAAATGCGTTCACTTTCTGGTTCATCCAACTTGGCCCAGACCGCCCCTTCCAGTTAAAGACGAGCCGTTTTAAAATCATTTACATCTGGTACCTAATGGCCAAAGTGCATGGAGCTTGATTATGCAGCTGAAGTCATGTGACTGAGGTGGGGGAGGAGCAAAAGAAAGGAGAACCTGCCAATCAAACTGATCAATAGACACACTGACACTTTCAGATCAGATGCCGCCTCCCCTGTTCTCTCCTGACAAATAACTAAGGATGAATGTCAGTCAGTCAGTCAGTCTCACCAGCTGATTGGACAGAGGAAAGAAATGACAGAGTAGGACTGAACAAGATAAAGTCACACTGCAGCACAACTAAATCACTGGTTAAAAACCATTACAGAAGACAGTGTGTGTGTGTGTGTGTGTTTTAAATACTGAATTTCATTATTTTTCACCCAGTTGCAATTTGCTGTGAAACAGATCTAAGTAAAGAACAGAGCTAAGTGATTTTCTACACTGTACTGTAAGGGATTGTCTGGCCTCACAGAGGACATTCTAGACTGATTTCCTGCATCTGCAGATTGATGACACTTGAATGAGGGTTTATATGACATCTGTCATCCTCTCAGTGTGTGTGTGTGTGTGTGTGTGTGTGAGTGAGAGAGAGAGAGAGAGAGTGAGTGAGAGTGAAAGAAAAAAAGAGCGAAAGTTTCATATTTTTTGTCTGGAGTTTGAACAAAGAGTCTGAATAACATTTCCTAACAGTGCTTCTCTCTTTGAGAGAGGTGTGTGAGAGAGAGATAAAAAAAAGTGTGAGTAGAGAATAATAAAGGAGTGAAGAAAGAGGACAAAGAAAGAGAAAAAGAGAGGGAGATGTGAGAAGGTCCGAGTGTGAGTGAGGTAACTCAGGACGAATGCTGTCCAACTAGCAGTGCACTTTTACGTTCTCTCGGCGCTGCTCTGCAGACGGCTGCTCTCCTCCTGACTATCCCTCAAAGGCAGACATTGCACACTCTACAGAACCAGCCGCCCGGATCCGCCCTGTAGCCCAGAGCCTCCGATTAAACACGACCGCTCGCTCTCCTCCCGACCACTGATCCAAGACCAGCTCTCCTTAGCCTCTGTGCAGAGCCATTTGCCTGAGCGGTGAGGAGGACGGCATTGGCGGTTCTTAACCAGTACCGGGCAGTTCCAGTGTGGATGAAGGGCGTGGGCGAGAAACCGGGTCACAGTAGCAGGTACTTCAACACGACCCAGAAGTCTGCTGGGTCGAACCGCGTGAGGATCACAGAGAGATGTCTGGAAGCCCTGGAAGCCCAGATCTGCACACCCCCTCACCATTGCTACTATCTCAGCAGGGCTTCTGGAAGATGTAAATCCCAGGGAGATGGAGCAGGAGCCTCTATACAGTTAAAGGAAAATTGATAGGTTTGCTGTTTTTTAGCCCAGATTGTATTAAAACTGTTGCTGCTCACCATTTATAATCATGTACAGCACGTCTTCGTTGCTGGGTTTAGTGTCGAGGAAATTTCCAGAGCTCTGCAGCTTCTGGGCTTCAACACAGGCCAACAGGGAGATCGTTTAAGCCCTCACAAAATCCCTGATAAATCTCTGATAAAAATTCGCGCACCCATTAACCCGTGGAGGAAAAAAACAGTACAACACACCTGCAGGTCTTGCAGAGTGCTGATATGCAGAGTGGACAGCAGCAGGATGGTGCAACCCCACGAGAGGGCGGGGCTCTGTAGCTGAGCAACAGCCAATGAAATGCTGAGGTGGAGCATCAGAACAGCCACACCCTTGAAGCCTAGAATCCACCAGGCCGCTACAATGCCGTAGACCGTCAGGATGGCTTTTCTGCACTGCAACACAGACACACACAAACACTTGTGTGCACACGTGCACACTCAAAAAGGGGTAATTAAACAGTGCACACAGTGGACTGGAGCACATACTGAAACTACCTAGAGCAGCACTCACTTGTGGGAGGTAAACACCACACAGATGAGACACCACAGCATGACCAATCAGAGACCAGAAAAGAGAACGCCACGCCCACTCATTCCAGAAGCTCCACTCAAAATCTGTGGGGTCCTGAAGAGAAATAACAAGAAATAATACATACACACCCCCAAAGTACTTCAACATTTCCAAGAACACTTTGGACAAATACGTTTACACCTACATTATTTAGCACTGCTTCTAAAATCAAGTTTACCTAGTTTCCATATAACGTTTCCCCCTAATTATTTGCATATGAATCATACAGTGTGAAGTGTGTCTCCAAGTTGTTGTACCTTCCTGTATGCCCAGAGGAAGCCCTTCTCCAGCTGAACCTCCCTGTGCAGACTCTTCTCATGTTCTGCCAGCACACAAACACATTGGTATGACATCAGCAGGATGTGATATCACAGCACAGACATGCTGTTACCTCAGACAGACACCCTCGTGGAGATGTTACTACTACAGAAGAAGAGCAGGCTTCCCACCATATAGGTGATGCCAGTGTGTGATATAGATTCGGGTGATGCCAGTCTGTGATACAGATTCGGGTGATGCCAGTCTGTGACACAGATTCGGGTGATGCCAGCTGCTGGCATCCCTCATACAATGTCAGTCACGAGTAGGACTGCAGAAAATATTTTTTTTTTTTTAAAAAGCCACAAAAACGGGATATGACATCACAGATACTAGGAACTGAAGGAGACCTGCATCATCATTCAAGGTCAGGCTCCACCCAGAGTTACTACAACTCAACACCACACAGTGGACATGCTTCCCAGGTTTGTGTGGGTCAACCTGTTTTTGGAATGAGCTGCATGCACTGCACTGCATGTGGCCCTGCTTCAAGAATATCTGCACCAATACAAACCATTTAGTACACATGCAGTGGTATCTGCAGCAAGCAAAGCATTATTCATTATAGCTGTGTGTATGCAGCCGTGTGTGTGTGTGTGTGTGTGTGTGTGTGTGGTGGGTATTGGACAACAACTTTTTTGTTGTTGTTATAATGCTGACTAATCAAAGGGAAACCCACAGCTACACCACAGGTCTTCTGCACACCATCTCTCTTTATCTGCTTACATCATTCTGTCTCTCTCCCTCTCTGCCCATCTCCTTCTCTCTCTCTCTCTCTCTCTCTCTCTCTCTCTCTCTCTCTCTCTCTCTCTCCCTCCCTCCCTCCCTCCCTCCCTCTCTGGTTCCTCAGGGTCCTCTCCTCATCACCTCGACAGAAGGCCCTTCTGCATGGTGCATCAGCAGGCTGGAATCTGCATCACACAAACAATGAGAGACGAGTAATGAATTAAAAAAACAAAAGCAAACCGATAACAGAAATGGGCCCACAGCGCCCCCTAATGGCTACACTGAGGCTAGTTGCACAGTTGCCTTACACATCTCATCCATCTGCCACCCAGAAAAGCTGAATTGAAAAAAGGACTTTAACAAAATGACAGGTCACCTGTTTTCATTTTAAGAAATCCTTTTGTCTAAGAGTTAAAGACAACAGTAATATGCTACTGAACTGGTGACACTAAATTTTACCTATTCATTTTAAAGGACAGTAAACATTAATAGAGTACCTTTTTATTACTGAGCACGTTAGTAAACAGTACACAGAGGTTAATTCAGACAACAAAACCAGGATGGTACATCCCATAAAGCCAGGATTTCAGCCTGCTACTTCAACCGTTGCCCAAGCAATACCCTTCAAGCCAACCAGTACGAGCCAAACATGAATCTTTCATTGCTGGACTTTCAGTTCCCAAAACACAGTGGTTTGATGGTAGCTGTCTAAATCTGCCCAGTGCAAATGGCCAACATAACCAGGCAGTTCCCCTCAGCAAACATAACCAGGCAGTTCCCCTCAGCCAACGAAGTTCCACAACACAGAGTCTTTTGGACTTTTTTGTTTGCTTGACAGGAAGGTTATTTAAAATGTAATTTAGATTTGTCGAAAATAGAAACAAGCAGAAAATTTAGAAAAAACAGATCTGTAGACATTACTTTGTCTCATTCTCACACACACACACACACGCACGCACAGCTGTGTTACACCATGGTATTTCTGTGAAGTCATCTCAAAACTTTGTCTTTTGGTCTCCAAGCTGCCATCTGCACAACCACTGTTGCAGTTAATTAAGTCCCTGTACAATAACGCCTTCCAGTGACAGCAGCCCCTGATTCCGAGGCCCCTGGTAGCACTTCAGCCCACAGAACCCGTCGAACAGTGCCAGTTTTCCCAGCTGCCAAGTTCTTGATCCTTCTCGGATCCCAGGGTCGGCTGGGCTGAGCCCTGCTGCCTGCTTGGCTCCTGACAGAATCATGCAGCCATTTAAGAAACAGCTGCTTTCATTAAAACACCTGCAGAACACTCATCTGGAGCCTGATTGGCCAGGACGCTGACAGCACATGTGACGTTGGTAGAGAGCTCATTTGCATATTGTAACCCTGGATTATATTTATATCATAATTCTATGAGATATAATATAGACTAATATTTTAAGGCCAATACCAGGATGATAATTACTGATATACTTGTACAGCCCTAACATTTGGTTGTCTCTACACAGCTCCAAAACATCTTTTAGTTTTGAGGTGTTCGTGCTTTATTCCTTCGACCCCCTTGAGAGATTTACACAAACACGCCAAAACCTGGTCACGCCGTGCCCTTCCTGGTAAGGCTGGAGGGACTGTGTTGCTGCCCGGACTGGAGCAAAGCCCAGTTTACGCTGAATAGCCTGGGGGGGGGGAACCAACAATATCACCTCAGAATAATGCTCAGAACCTCTCAGCAGAAGCCCTTCAGTCCCTTAAAGCAACAGTTCTGTGAACAGACTGCAAAAGGTCAAGCACAAGTCAGCAACAGTGATGCGACTCTGAGGAGGAGAAGGGTGATGGATGAAGGACACAGGGCCACCAGCCTGTGGCGTGACTGGAGTACCAACGGCGGACTTAGCAGCGAGCTAATGAGACAACTGCTCTGACACAATGAGAGCTAATGAGACATCACATGGGGGCACATTCAGTCTTTACACATTCAGTCTTCAGCCTGGCTGTAGTAGTAGATCCTGTAAAGCAGAAGGTAAACAAATCACAGCACTTGAGACCCAGGATGCTATAAGCCATCTGCTGGAGTCAAAGCCTTCTGTAAGGTACACAAAAGATGCCTCTACCTTTAGAGAATCTGTGAAGCTCATAAAAAGAGTAAAGATGGGAGGTGAAGGACAGGATCCAGTAGACAACCATCTCCCACCACGGCAACGCTGCCAGCTGCATCTTAGGAGTGATGGATCCACCCTGCTAACAGTGTGACCTGCAATTTAAAATCACATAGTTAATGGCTTTTGTCTGGTTTATCTCTTACAAGAAAATTGCCACGGTGTGCTTTACATACGTCTTGAGCGCATTCGATTTTTTTTTTTTTTAGAAGATAAGAAGTTTAGTAGACTGTTTAGGGTAAAAAAGTTATGGGTTTTATTTGGCTTAAATCCTATGTAAAGTTGAGGAAAAGTTGGATACAGAAATGCATCTACAGTAGCCAAGCTCCCTAGCGGAAATTTGGAGCATGAGTTGTCAGAGTTTAGCCACTCAGGTGTGCACAGAACGTGGGCTGCGCGTGGGAAGCGCAGAGGAACGAGACCTCCGCACCTCACAATCTACGGGAAAACTAGTTCAGAAGGAAACTATTACTTATGCACGCTGTGGCCAATAACATAGTTTTTACTGGTAACTATGGCTAAATCGAACACGTTTGCCAACATTGTTCAGCGTTTGTGAACACAATATCATGTTAAACATATTTACTGAACTCCTGAGGCAACTATTCGATGCCAGCCGGAAGAAAATCAAACAGCGATTTGGCAACGCGGATCAGACTTTTACGTCACGAATATTCTTAAAGTCAAACCGGTTTCATTACTCACGTTTTGCAGAATATTAATCTCCGGAATGGAGACTTGTGGATTTACGGTCTGTGGTGTTTACGAAAGTGGCCAACGTCATCACGTCAGATCTGCGAAACCGCACGGTTTAAGATCAAATCGCTTCCATGCATGATGTATACAGCTATCACTGCGTTTATGTACGTGCACTTGATAACCTCTGGCACTCGGAAGAGGGGCTTTTATTATCCGATTCCATACTCTTTCCCTCCAGCGGTCTGCAGTTTATCTATTACTGATTATAGAATAAGTTAAATTGTCACAGCCAGTTGAGGCCAGTGGACCAATGGTTAACGACGATCAGACGTTATAATAACACTTTAGACATCTATAATTCAACACCTATCATATCTAAAATGCACATTAAATCTAAATCTCTGATTTAAAAAAAAGTACTCGTTAAAAAAAAAAAGCAATGTTTATGTCGTCACATCCGTCACAGTCTGACATCGGTATCCCTTGCAGACTCCAAGTTCGCGAGAAGTTGGCATTACGTATCTTCCAGCAAAGATGAGGGGTAGAATCGGATCGTACTTTGGCCTTGTGGACTTTCTCGGGAACGTGCACGTTCACTGGGGCGCATTACGCCAATAACATTGACGTGTCGACGTCTCTGGTTCTTAGCACAGAACCTTGTAGTATTATTATTGTCCTTACATGCGTCTACGCTGTGAATTATTTGTTTTCCCTGCGAGACTCCGCCCAAAATTTTCGAGATTGATATTTCACCAGCAGTCGATTGGCTGGATGTTCTTTTCAAACGTCGTTAACACCTAAAATACCTTCTTGTGAGCTAGTTGTGTTTTTTGTTCATTTCCTCATGATTTCTTTTTTTGAAGGAGTGAAGTCAGATGAATTGTAACTTCAACGCAGTCATTGCACCCTGCATGGTTTTCGAGGTTTATGGGACCTACCGCCTCATGTAAAGCTTAGCTGCACAACGGAAACAAAACAGACAAAATCACACTCCACCCCTCTCCTCTCCATACAGTACAGTATATGTGAGGCGATTTTATGTTATTTGCTATTCAAACGTGGGTATTATTTTTTAACAACAGTAAAAAATAAAACATGGAACTGAAATAATCACTGTAGCGTCATGTACATCTGACATACAACCATAACTTATGTCACAGTTTTGTTTTGTTTAAATGTGTATACTGTAAAAGTTTTGAGTTTGTATTTAAATGTACTGTAAAACAGTTTTGAGTTCTTTTTACATGTTTAAATGTATATTTTGTAAAATGTATTGTTTACGCCAGCAACTTGTATATTTATGTATGTTCATGGGTATATTCTGAGATTTGTGGTGGAGGTCCCTGTGTCATTAAAGGATTCAACCCTATAAAATCCACTGATACCCATATAGAACATCATATGGGTGTATGTGGATGAATCGTTTTGATATGTACAGATAAAAGCTAATTTCCAGAACTATCAGAAATGCCTAGTCTAACATTCCTGCGATACTGACTAATACAAGTGCTGACTAATATAACAGTTGCTGTTCGCGTTCATATCGTGCTTTTGCGTTCGTGTGCCGTGTAACGGTATCAATCGTACCAGAAAAGGAAAGTCAAGCAGCTGTCATTCCCCAAAACATCCGCTAGGGGGAAGCAAGCGTTCTTAAAAAGAATGCGAAGTCAAGACGTGGCGCTTCGGTTAACCAAGAAAGGCTGCTGACCAAGAACTTGGGCAAAAGTAGAAAGGGGCGTTGGTATAAAAATACGCTATACGTAGTATGATCATTTGGTTTTTCCATCAAATAAAGAACGTTGCCACATTCGGATATTTTTTAGCAGCCAAGTTCAATGTACCTCGCGATTTAAAAATGTTGTAGGCTACCGTAAACGTTATAAATTAGTTGAGCTAAACTTCTCGTAACCAGGGATTTTCGAGTGACGTTTCTAACCTGTAAACTCCACTGTTGTGAAATAGCAAATGTTAGTACATTGCTTAATGCAATCTCACGTGCAGCAACGGAAACATAGTGACGAATTAAACGATCTGAGTGTATCATCAGCGATAACTATCCCAGCCCCCGTCTGCGCGCACACCACCTACGGAAACTTGAGGAAGAGAAACAGACTTGTTTTTACAGTAGCAGATCGCTCCGGAAGATGGCTGCACATCTGAGCAAAAACTTGTTGAACTTTTTGAACAGAAGAAGCACGTCTTTTGTAAATAAGAAACACAGTCATAGAAGCGCTTTGATCATCTCGCACTGCTGTAAAAGTTCTCAATCCATCATCAGTGCCACTAAGCGGGGTTTGACCCGACACTTGAGCTCGCATCTCGCTGGAAGGTCCTACACGGAATTGTACGAGCTGTCATTGAGTGATCCCGAAACATTCTGGGGTTCCATAGCAAAAGAAAGATTGACATGGACCAAACATTTCGATCAGGTGAAAGACTGCGATCTCTCGACTGGGAAAATCAACTGGTTTCTCGGCGGGAAGTTGAACGTTTCTGGTAATCCACCATCGCTCTTGTTTATCTCGATTACATAGGCTGGTATTTGTGTTTTAAATATCCGCCCAATTTTAACTGTTAAATGTTTTTTGCTAAAATCATCGTGTTTTCTACGTCTTTAATTTGTTTTCTGTAACTAAAGATTAGGTCTCATTCGTGGGTAAAAATAAATTTGGCCAAATGTGTCCTACTTCTTAATCGTCTAATAGACAGTTTTGTTCATGTTAAACAAGGATGTGAAGGGACTTGTAAAGTTTAGGAAATGTGTGTGTGTGTGTGTGTGTGTGTGTGTGTGTGTGTGTGTGTGTGTGTGTGTGTGTGTGTGTGTAATTGACAGTGAACTGTCTAGATGTGCATGTTGCGAAGGATCCCGACAGAGTCGCGTTAATTTGGGAGAAGGATGAACCCGGCACCGAGGAACGTGTCACATACAGGTTGGAGCACCAATTCATGCAAATTACCGCACTTTGAGTCTAGAAACTTGCGCTCTTATGTTTAAAAAAAGTATTTTACACAATGAACAATGAAGATAAAAACGCTACGAAATAACAAAGTTATCAGACTGGTTTAAAAAATGCATTTTGTATTCTTTAAAGAAAACCCCGGTTGCCTTGACGACATCTCTGCATACACTTGGAATTCCCTCAAATAGCTTCGTGTTTGCCATCTAGAATGCTGTTGCTAACACTTCTGAAGTTCCCACCTATGAATTTTCAGTCATGGCTAGTCATTTAAAGGTTGTACATTATATATGGACCACCAGAGATAAGTTACATTTGAAGTAATAGAGAAATGGCATGGGGATTTGATGAAACCATGTCTGTGCAATAATTAACACAACAGGATGTGTGTCACTGGGTGATGGTAAGGTGTGGTGGGGTAAATGCTCTTCAACACGTGTCATGATAAAACTTTTTCAACAAAAGTTGGACCCTGGCTTGCACTAAAAAAAAAAAAAACAGTTATTTATTCAAATATAATTTTTTTAAGCAATTATGGTAATTGTGAAGGACGCCTGCTATGTTTGTTTAAAGCTGCAAAGTGGAGCGTGATTCAAGCAACTATTTAAAAAAATTAGTAATTAGTTTTAAAATGACCCATTTCAGGTTTTAATTAATAGGGGCATTGTAATTGTCACAAGGGAAAACCATTCTGCATATTAATAATTCTGCACATTTACATGTCCGAATGCTGATTAGATTTACATTATGCAAAATTCCAAACTTTAATATGAAAAATTCAGATGTTCCTTTCGAGCTTCATCAGACGTACCCCTTTACGTTTCATACTGGTTCACGTATACATGCTGAATGAAGGTCTTTGACCTGAATGTTCCTACTCGGAACTTTCAGGTATGTAGTTTGTTCAGAACCTCAGAAGGTCTGAGTAATATTCATTAAATGCTGTTGCCAGTTGAGGCTACTCTTCGGATTCCTGAAAAACATTATATCAGTTCCCTCTATTGTTGTTATTGTGTTTTACACTGAACTGTCAGATGCTGTAACAAAAAGGTTATAGCTGAAAAAACGATACCTCACATATTCATGACCTGTGTCCTCATAGATATTCTATCTGGCAGATATTGAAGTAAACAAAATTATTTGAGCTACAATCTTTTTGTAAATAGTATTTATCATATATTTAAAATTTTCAAATATTTATTTTCTAGGCTACAATTTATCTTGTTATTTATCTACAATTTATACAATTGTATCTTGTAGCCTACAAGACAAATATCTACAGTGTCCATGCCCTCTCTGATGGAGCTTGTGGAATTGTCACAAGCTGTCAGAACATGATCCAGTGGTATGAAGCTACACTTATCTCTGTGCCTCTGGGCCATGAGCTAATCAACACAGTGAATAATTGACCATGTTTCTCTTACCGTCCAAGAGGTTAGCTTTGTGTGACACTGTGGTCACACAATCAGTGCTTTGAGAAAAACACTGCTAAAAGAATTCAAAGACTTGGACTACAGTGAGGATTAAAAGACTTGGACAGTAATGAGGATTGTAAAATGCGAGAGAGCTGAATGGGGTTTTTGTCCTGAGTAGTAGCATGAACAGGAAAGATGGCTTCGTTGCACGTTAAAGGAGAGCCGTCAGCCCACGTGACGCTCAAGCTCTTTCTGAAATCTGTTTGTCATTTATTCCCTGCTCAGCTAAATTCCCAGCATATCTCACCTCATCTCAAACAGCTCAGAAACCACTGAAGGACGAGAAGTAAAGGTCAGGGTCATCCTTAAGACTGCGGACGCAAACTTACTGACAGTGCATAAACAACTGTGAACTGTTTTACTGACAGTGCATAAACAACTATGAATCGTTTTATGTGGTCATGGTTCACATTTAACGCAGTTCCCTTCAAAGGAAAGTCTTTGACAAAATCTTTTAAACATGTTGCAGTAAAGTGCTTTAAGAGACAAAGCATATCTTTAAGTGATGAGTCCACTGTGCAGAAGCTGTAAAACTGTTTTGTTAGTTTACTATATATAAATTCATAAAATAGCTCAATAGGGACACACGTATGTTTAAGTGATTATAGTCCATTTCTCAGCGTGTTTAGTAAACTGAGGATGTTTCTACTGGCACGGTTTCCTGAAGTGTAATAAGAAGTGCATCTATTGCACTTCTTATTACACTTCAGGAAAGCTAATTCCACTTGTTCACCTCTTCTCAGAGAGCTTCTGGAGGCCACCTGCCGGCTGGCCAACACCTTGAAGAGCCACGGCGTGCAGAAGGGTGACCGCGTGGCTATCTACATGCCTGTCTCGCCCACGGCAGTGGCCGCCATGCTGGCGTGCGCTCGCCTCGGCGCCGTGCACACCGTGGTGTTCGCCGGCTTCAGCTCTGAGGCCCTGGCTGGGAGGATCCAGGATGGTGAGCGGAGCGAAGCCCTCAGACAAGGCCGAGGGACGAGCCACGTACGGCCGGCTCAGTGGGCGGGGCCTGACCAGGGGGGCGGGGTCTGAATCCGTCAGCAGGACCCGACTCGGCGGGCAGGAAACATTTACAGCCAGTTCTAGGCTTACTGGTATCTGACCCGCTAGAGCACAGACAGGCCACAAACGTACCACACACAACATCTGTGCAAACAATACTGTAAATAAGTTGCGAAGACAGATAATAATGCAAAGACAGAATCTCCCACTCCACTGATACCCTCGGATTTCAACAGCAGAAAAAAAAAGAATGATGTAGAACATTTGTATTTGAAAAGTATATATTTAAAAGAGTGTTTTGGTCAGTGAGGTAAAATGAGCACGAAAGGCAATATTATTTTACTTTAGGTGTCAATGAAAACAACAATATGAGACAGAATTTGAGCTCGTTTTATCTAACCAGTCTCTTCAGTGCTGTCTCCGATAACTAATAAGAACATTTTCAGTTGGTAAAAATGCGGCTAATCTCTATGGTTTGTACCAGTGCTGACCTCCCTGCATCCTACCAGATAAGGAGAGCTGTAGCTCAGGGCTCAGAGTGGGACGTGTGACCACACGCTCACGTAACTGCTGGGAGACACGTGCACTCAAGGTGACCCCTGTGTGTAACAGTCTAAACAAACGTACGGCCGCACTGACAAGACCAGCACGGAACTGGAAACTCAGGTGTGAATGTTTAACTGAGAACTGAGGGTGTGAGAGTTGAAGTTCCAGTCCACAGTAGAGGAAGGTACAGGCCCTGCACACTGTGTTGAGGAGGAGGAGAGGGAGGGTAGTATGTGTGAGAGAAAAAGTTCCAAAATTAAACATTTAATGTTGTAGGGCCATATGGCCAGTGCCCACAAAGAAGAATGCTTTGAAACTAAAACTTAAACTAAACCATACTGAGGTTAAGGCTACAGTAATTAAATGCAGTAATTAAATACAGTAATTAAATACAGTAATGCACGTTAGAATGAAATTACCCACAAAGATTGTGAGTTACAGTCGAAGTTACGAAGTGTTACAAGACTCCATGCGTGTGTTTATTTATGTGTTAAATTTGTGTTAAGCTCCCAGAGGGAGTGGAAAAGATCAGATGGAAAAATTGATGGAAAAAAATCCTGTTGATGTGAAAATCCTGCAAATTCAAGGACAGCTGTAAAGTAGATGGAATATATAACATAGATTGGGCAGTATTACACGTCACATGCAAGTCACCGAGACACTGGAACAATATGCAGCTTCCAGTGCTCCCTTAGACCCGCCCACACTGTTATGATACCAGAACCGCCCACACTGTTATGATACCAGAGCCGCCCACACTGTTATGATATCACAATAAGTCGTGACCTCGGCATTCCATTCCCACTTCTTTTGGAACTCTGATGTTCTCCTATTGTGCAGCCCAGATGAGATGCTGTGAAGAAGTTCCTCAATAACACCGTTATAAGAACCAACCAGTATGGCTCCTCGCCGCTGCATGGAGGCACCCTGGACCTCAGGTGCTCACAGGAGTGAATAAACCAAGCTGCAGGCTTCCTCCTGAGCTGCCTCTGACTCGGGCTTCTCCCTGAACTGCCTCTGACTCGGGCTTTTGGGTGCTTTCTGACTCCATCGTTTAGAATTGAGAATTTAGAATTGAAATAGTTTCATAATCATTTTAGGAAATAAAGAATGAATCATCATGTTAATTTTTAATTCTCCAAATATATGTGTTAAAATATTGTGAATTCATCTGAGCAACACTTTTTGAATAACATAAGCATAATTTTGTAATTAGATAGGATTTCCAACTCCTATTAGAACAAGTGTATTCCAGGGTGAGTTTGAACACACCTTGTATCATACAACTTTTATAAGTACTGGCATGGGTTTACTTTTCCTGCTAAATCAAAGTTGGCTCCTGTCCAACAGCTCGGTATCTGCACCGGCAGCGTCACTGAACTCATTCCGTCCGATTCATTATCTCTCTGAACTATCTCTCTCCCTAAACACGCCCGCTGGATGCAGCCCAGTGTAAAGTCGTCATCACGTGTAACCAGGGCGTGAGGGGAGGCCGGCTCATCAACCTAAAAGCCACGGTAGACGCTGCGGTGAAGGGCTGTCCCTCGGTGCAGCGCGTCCTAGTGGCCAGGAGGACTGACCACCCCGTGCCTATGAGCCAGCTGGACACGCCCCTAGAGGAGGTGAGGAAGCTGGGGCTTGTTCAGGAGGCCTGAATGCTAAACGCTACCATTCCACCCAGTGCAGGCAGAAGATGGTGGTTACATAGATGAGCATCTTATCGCAAAGTCCGGTGTGTAATAATCTGAGAACACACTACTTTCTGCCAAAAGTATGAAAAGTAATTTATAAATGGTTCTTTACTCTGCTCTTGAACATTATGGATTTTGTGTCTTGTTAGAAAACATCTGTACTCTTACAACCGTATTGTGTTTAAGAACATACAGTATATTCTCAAATTTATGAATTTATGATGTATGCTCTCACTAATCCACATATATTAAGTTCTTAAAGAACTGCTAGGCACATGTTGTATTTTGTCTTATATGTTTATATTTGATTTTATTTCAATTTCCTGATAAAATTCAGATGGCCTCATCCCGGTCAGTTATAATTTTAAATTAACTCTATCAGATCAGATTAATCTGTAACTCTATCAGATCAGATTAATAAGCATCATATTAACCTGTCTATGCATCTTATTCCCTTTCTGTGTCTCCATCTCTGTCTCCATCTCTGTCTCCTCCATCTCTGTCTCCTCCATCTCTGTCTCCATCTCTGTCTCCTCCATCTCTGTCTCCATCTCTGCTTTCTACACCACCTTCCTTTATTTCTCAATGTCTTTTTCATTGATTTTCCTTCTCAATGTTTTTTTTTTCAACTCATCTCTCTTCCCCCACCTCCTCCACCTCTTCCCCCACCTCCTCCACCCCTCCACCTCCATCCCCAGGCCATGGCAGCTGCGTCTCCTGAGTGTGCCCCAGAGCCCATGGGCAGTGAGGAGATGCTCTTCTTGCTGTACACTTCAGGCAGCACAGGAAAGCCCAAAGGCATCGTGCACACGCAGGCTGGCTACCTCCTCTACACCTCCGTCACTCACCAGGTAGCACCTCCTCCACACCTCCGTCACTCACCAGGTAGCACCTCCTCCACACCTCCGTCACTCACCAGGTAGCACCTCCTCAACACCTCCGTCACTCACCAGGTAGCACCTCCACTACTCCTCCGTCACTCACCAGGTAGCACCTTTACACCTCTGTCACTCACCAGGTAGCACCTCCTCTACGCCTCCGTCACTCACCAGGTAGCACCTCCTCTACACCTCCATCACTCACCAGGTAGCACCTTTACACCTCCGTTATTCACCAGGTAGCACCTCCTCTACACCTCCGTCACTCACCAGGTAGCACCTTTACACCTCCGTTATTCACCAGGTAGCACCGCTATCAAAGTTACAATGCAGCTGAAACTGAACCCATATTCTTATAGGAGACCAACGATTGGACCTGGTGTATAGTTTGAATCGATGGCAGTAAATATGGAGCAGTTAAAGCTGAGGGTGATGGATTAATGTAGGAATCAGTTTCAGAGCTGCACCAGTTAAACTGGAAACACTGGTACCATTGGTCTTTTATATGTTAGCTGCCAATCTTAAAATGATTGAGTGAAGTTTCTGAATCCTGTTAGAGACGTGCAGAAGTGTCCAGCCCTTGCATTCTGTTGTTTGTTACCTGGTTCAGGTGTCCTGAGAGCTGAAGTGCAGATGACAACCTTGTTTGAAGTGTTAATTCCAGATCACGTATGTTCTGTGGCTTACACATGCTAGATCATACAAACCATTAATGTCAGCGTGTCATTGTGTAGTGCTGTGGAGTGAATGTATAGAAGCAGGTGGAGGAGACTGTGATCTAGAATGGTTTATTCTAGAATGGTATGACTTTAGAATAGTGTGTGCTAGAATGGGTTAATCTAGCAGAGAGAACCTGGTCCAGTAGTACTGATCCTTCAGCTCTAGAAAGCTAATGGTCGGCCGGTTTGTCACTAGCCAAACTTTGGTTGAATTAGTCTCACAACTTGTTGGCATGCAGAAACCTGTTAATAGCCTTATCAGTTCTTAGGGCAATTTAGATATTTGTTGAGTCATTTAACTAAGAGGCAGCTGTTGTGTTTGATGGAGCAGAAAATGAGATGTGTGTGTGTGCAGAGTGTTGTTAGCTGGTTTCCTGGCAGTGTGTACAATTTCAACAAATCTTGGTACACTGGACGTTGTCTGTTTGATGTGTCCACAAACGAAGAATGCAGTGGGGCTCCACCAAAAGAGCACTTCACCATGCTGAACTCGATCAAACAGTGCATGCTCTGTTTTTTTCTGGCTATCATATGTAAACTCTCTGCATACCCACCAGCTCTGGTGCCAGTTGGCATGAGTAACATGTGATCACACGCGTGTGTGTTTCCAGCACGTGTTTGACTACGCGCCGGGCGATGTGTTCGGCTGCGTGGCTGACATCGGCTGGATCACCGGCCACAGTTACGTGGTGTACGGCCCTCTGTCCAACGGCGCCACCACCGTTCTGTTCGAGAGCACGCCCACCTACCCCGACCCTGGTAAGACAGCCGTACTTTTGCTAAACAAAGAATATTTCACGCCATGTTAGAATATGCCAGAAACAACCGTTATCAAGCTTTTCCCAGAATTGCTGGGTTGGTAGAGTCTTTTATTGACTGTCAATGTGTGTAAATTGTGCTGTAATCTTCTCTGGAGTCTCTGTGTGTTAATTATGGTGTTACTACATCGAGTGATAGTGGTGATAATGGGTGAAGTTATCAGTGTACAGGATGTCCCTGAGGACCAGTGTCCATCACTGTCCTTATCACACTCCATCTGACATACTACAGCCTTCTAGGCGACATTCATTGCCTGTGCTCCTTTTTAATCCAGCCCAGAAAGCCTCTAAGGCTTGACTGCTTCACAGTTGAATTAACTGCCAACACACTAAACTTGCATAACGTGTGTTTTAGCTAGACTCAGTTGAGCACTGTGATGGCTGATTTAATACTTTGGGTTATTTGTTATTTGTAACATTGGGGTGTAGAAGGTTCTTTGAAACACAAAATGATGATTCTTTACCAGGGTTTTAATGAACGCCATATAAAGATTTAGCATTAAGGAATTTATAAAGATTAGGACTGATCAATGTATATAGATTAAGATTAAAGATTTTCCTGTGTCTGAAAAGGTGATGGTGTGGTTGGTATAATATGGAATGACACTGTTGGAGCAGAACAACAAACAATATTTTAAATTACACCGTTTCACCATTAGCATTGAAACATTTGTGAAAACTTGTGGGAGAAGCTTCTGTGTTTTTATTACTGTGATGGAAATACTGAGGAAAAGCCAGTGCAAGAGATGTTGCCATAAACAGATGGTTATCTGTTTTATGGCCCATGTTGATGTGTGACTTCAGACTATAAAGCCTTGCTTTAGTCTAATGGTGATTATCCACGCTGCGAGGCTGTTAATCAGTGTTCTAAACAGAATGTTCTCCTTACACAACCCACATATTCATGAGCTGGCTCCCCCGAGTCATGTGACTTTTTCAAAATTCCATTTGACTTGGATTTTTTTTTTTTTTTTGGTAACTGTGGACACCATTAGTTTGCCCCTTGGCATGAGTCAAACATGCTCAAGTTAGATTAACTCCACAGATTTGGCTGGGTACACTGGCACTGAGTGTTGGGTGACTAGCGTTTCTGTGTGCAGTACTGGGCTGGTACTGGGAGACTGGGCAAAGGTTGGGGATTAACCAGTTCTACATGTAGGTCGGTACTGGGAGATGGTGCAGCGGTTGGGGATTAACCAGTTCTACGGAGCGCCGACAGCCATCAGACTTCTGCTAAAGTACGAGGAGAGCTGGGTGAAGCGGTATAGCCGGTCCTCCCTCAAGACCCTCGCCTCAGGTGAGAGGAGAAAGGTGACTCACACACGAGCTGCCTGGAAGGAATCCGCCAAATGTTTTGTCACGTCTTCTTGCTTTACGTTTTGAAAGCATTTTATGACAACTGAGGGTCAACAGAAAAGGTCAGGATGTATTTGGAATGAAAGCTGATAGGTCCACTGACAGATGTTATGAGCTGATAGGTCCACTGACAGATGTTATGAGCTGATAGGTCCACTGACAGATGTTATGAGATGTTTGTTTTGTTTTCAGGTGATGATAACCACAGCTTTAAGAAGAACTTAATGATGTGGTCAGTTGCTTCACAGTGCAGCTAAAATTATACCGTTGACTTTTATATAAGTAAAATATATTATTGGCTCATCCAAACTGGTTATTAATAGTGTGTTTTTTGGGTTTTTTTTTTTTGATACAGCATAACGTAGGTTGAGGTCAGATTAAGTTTTTATGACAGCCGTATTATTGATGTATTATTAGTGAACCACAGTGGAAGACCAGACTTAGGTGTGCCTTGTCTGGGTTGTTTAGGAACTTTGCTTGGACTGTAATGAGTGCGGCCATGAAACTCTGCAGTCCAGAGCTGCACTCCTTGAGCCAGTGCCAGTAAAACTAGGGCACTCTGCAGTCAGCCAGTGTGCTGGGCATATCTGGTCATATCTGCGCTCCTTGGCATCACTGCCATTAAATATAGATTAATCGTCTTCCTTTTTTGCTGCCAGAATATCACGTGTTGTGTGTAAAACAACACTGGGGAGCAGCTGTGTATTAGGACTACATAACACTTACATAAACACTACACTGTGTACATAGCTACCTGTGGT
>JAOYMR010007137.1:0-28462 GCA_025802075.1 Tenebrosternarchus preto | reverse complement strand
TCAACTGCTCAAGGTTTATTCAGTCACAATTGTAAGTAGCTTTGGATAAAAGCATCAGCTGAATGCTGTAAATGTAACATGACCACTAAACCTGTTCTCAATGTAATACCAGTAATGACCATCAGTAGAAGAAAAAAATAATGCTGCACTCAGGCTTAGAAAAACACCACCTATAACTTAATTCCAACAGTGATCCGACAATGATGGTCTCTAATCCAGGAACCAGGGACATTCAACAGGACTTTAAGATGCTTTTTCCACTTCCTCAGTTACATGTACTACATCAAGTGTAAAGCAATAAACTTGTATTTCATTTATACCTCCATTCCATCCTTCTTCCTGTTATGGTTTCCCCCTTTGGTGTTACAGTTGCCATGGCAGCAGTTTCCTCATGACTTTGTTTTTCTGTTTCCGCCCTTTTTTTTAAGTTTTGTTTTGACCATCTGCTGCCTTGTGGTCGTCTTTACCTCTAGCTGCCTTTGCAGACCCTCCTCTTCCTGTTTCAACCATTTTGTTTCCTGCTCCTGCCTTGGCTCTTACTCCTATCCCTTCTCTTCCTTCTGTTTTCTTCCCAGGTCCTGTTCCTCTCCATGCTCCTGTTGTGGTTCTCAACCTGATTCCTGTTCTGGGTCCTGACCCAACTCCATTACCTATTCCCTCTGTTCCTCCTGGGCGATGCTTGTCTCATGTGACCTCTTTGACCTCAGGGTCTGGGACCGACCCCTGTTGAGGTGGAGGGTGGGATTGTGTTATGATTTGTGTTGGGCTTCTGTTTTGATGTCCTGGTTCCCATAGCATTGGGTGCCATGTGGTTTTGTTTTTGTCATGACTCTAATTTTGTGTTTTGTAAATGACTCGTGTGCACACAAATTTGATTTTTCACATTTGACTTTGCACGTATGTGTGTGTTAAAAATACAATCAATGTGTAAAACTGAATTACCTGTCACGGTGTCCGCCCTGGCCGCCTTCCCCGTCTCGTGTCTGTGTGGGTGTGTCTGTGTGGAGGTGTGTTCTGTTATCGTGTTGTATGAATGAGCGTATGTGTATGTTCGAGGGTGGTGGGCGTGGCGCGTGAATGAGCTTGTTGTGTTTGTAATACGTCGCACCTGTGTCTCGTCAGGGTGAGTGTTTAAAAGTGTGTGTGTGTCACAATGTGTTGTCGGTCTTTGGTGTTGGTGTCGATGTTATAGTTCGTGTTCGCCAAACCGAAAATAAAGCGGTTTATACATTTCACTTCAAACGTGAGTCCTGTCAGCTTCTTGCAACCCTCCGGGGCTCACTCATTACATTACCACTGTGTTGAAGAGACACCAAGTTCAATAGACACTTTGCCTTAATCTCCAGATCTCCTGACTTTTTGATCTGCATAAAAGAAAATTCACAACAATTTATGGCACCAGGATGGCATGAGTGGTGATATTCTATGAAGTTGATGAGTTGGACATTGCAGACAAAATGGCAAAGCCAAAAAAATCTGTTTGTTTCCTTTGTTTTAGTTTATCTGTTAAATATTAAGAATACTTGTTTGTTCCAACCTACAGGGCCCTGTTGTATGTAACCACAGGACCAAAGGTGTGAGTGAGGTACACTGACCTGTGGAAAGATGGCAGTTCAGGGCACCAGGGTTTCTTCTTTGTGAAAGCATGAATGTATGTTTCTCATTCATGATTCAATGTTTTACAGCCTTTAGCCAAATGCACAAGCATCAGAGAGTTTTAACTCGCATGTACCTGTCAAATGTAGCATCAGACAAAGATGCTAAATGATTTCACGTTTGATTTAGGAAAGAATAGATTGCTTATCCTTGTATCTCTGATGTTTAATATGAAATTACAACTTTTTTAAGATCTGAAGTTGGCCTATCGATTATATTATTTAAATTTCTGAAACTTTTTTAAAAATACAAGTAAAAATTAGTTACTGAAAAATAAAAGGGTGGAATTCACGTGCAATAAATAAAGATAAAAATTTCACTTCACACAAAAAAGTAAATCATTACCAGGAATTCAAAGTGTTTTAAATTTCAAAATCTGATGAGAGATTACCGTAGCTTCCACAGAATGCAACATTACTGATGAAGCTATTAAGTAAATTAGTATTTGCAAATATGTATCACTGAAATGTAATATAGACCTACTTTCGTACTTGAAATGCTCATTTTTTCCGGTTTCGCTTCTTCCTGGTATGAACGAGAAGTTTGTTTCTTACACCACTCACGCGCTTGCTTGCTGTTGTTGCCAGAAAGACTTTACATTGCTTTGAAGTTTAATTCTCGCCATAATTTTTCCGACACAGTTCTAATCTCAAAAGACACTTAGGTGGAAAGTTGAACAAATTCTATAACAACTAATCAATCAATGCAATAAAGTGTTACTTTTTAAAACCTTATGTTAAACACAACGGTATGAATTAAATAAAAATGCATCTGTTTTACCAAATATTTTACTTGAAGCATATATAATCTGCTCAGTAATACTTGCACGAGAAATGTTAAATCCATTTTACTTCACACTACAAATGTCCTACTTCTTTTAATGTTCATAGTAATATACTTATAAAGGAATATACTTGTAGAGAAGAGCAGTGAGTTACTGAAACAGTGCTCAGTGTGTCTCTGTGTCCTCCAGGACCCCAAGCTTTGCAGTCTGGAGTCACACTATAGTTCTGTTTGTGTATGGGGACTATCTAGCAACTACTTCCATAGAGCAGCACATTGAGAGTGAAGACAGCGCCCTCCAGTGGCTCATTGAGAAATGTGGGAACAGGTATCATGTTCTCAACTGTAAAAAAAAAAAAAAAGGATGATGATACTCAGGTGAGAGAACTGCTGGAGAAGATAGAGGAGATGGTGGCAGCAAACAGTGGATGCCTTTTTGAAATGGACAGAAAGATTCTCCAGGAGGTGGAAGAGAAGGGAATATTAGAAGAGAGGGCAAGAGATAAGCTGATGAATGTACCAAAACAGAGAGAGGATGTCGGATACAACATGTGTAAGACTAATATTTTTATGTCATGAGAGTTACAAAACAGCTGAGTTATTGAAAGGTTAGCCTAAACAAACATATCCAAACAATGGAATAGTCATTTAAAGTTTTTTTCTTCTTGGTAGTTTGCTATTAGTTGTACCCTACAACTACGTGGCTTTTGTGTTAATGAAGTGTGATGTCCCGTTGCTAGTTGTGTAGAGCTGAGGACTGATTTTAGATTTGTTAAATATGAACTGAAAATGAATATTATGAGGTTCTAAGTTTATGAGAAAAAGCTAATGATTCAGGAAGTTTACTTATTTGTATTTACCTATAAATATTGGTTTAGACTTTTGCCTAGTGTAATATTACATTTCTTTATGCATGTGTTATGTTGGTGTGTGTCATTCTGCTGTATATAACAGGACTTTCCTGCAACAATGTTATGAGAGGTGTTCAGCAAGCAGTAGCCAGTATACCCAGTACATCAGCAAGCAGTAGCCAGTATACCCAGTACATCAGCAAGCAGTAGCCAGTATACCCAGTACATCAGCAGTACTGGGAGCTTCCCGCTGGCCTGGACGGTCAAGGTGATATTATAATGTATAAACAGAATCTTCTGAAATTTGTCCTGCATCTCACAGTAGCTCCTCACACAAATTCACACTCCAAAACACCCCCCCCCCCCCCAAATGTTAGACCATAATATATAATTAAAAATAAAAAAAAGTAACATTTTAGAGAGAGGTCCACCACCTGTTCCTAGTGAAATATCCATGTATGGAGATGTTCCGGTCTGGGCTGGCTCACGACGGCGTTACAGGTATTGATGGGTTGGCATCATGACCCGTTGGGCTGGTGGCTGTGCCGCAACAACCTGGAACCACAAATGCAGTCTTGCTCGGTCAGTTTAAACTTTGAGGTGTCTCTCATTATATTTATTGTCATTATAGGTAGAAGTTTAAATCCCATCTCCAGTAACGTGTCTTTGGTACTAACCTGGTTAGAGCTCCACTTGATTCTACTCTATCTATAGAATTTCTTCTCTTTCATAAATGTGTCAACTCGTGTAGTTAAAAATATGGTCATATACATTGCATTATAAAATCAAGTTTAAGGATCCTGGTTTTAAAGGGTGTGCTATAGTGCCATCTAGTGTTGATAACTCTTATTCTGTATCTGCACTCCTTTTCACATGATTGTAGTTCTAGTACATGTACAGTGGTGGCCAAAAGTTTTGAGACTGACACAAATTTTGGTTTTCACAAAGTTTACGGCCGCAGTTTTTTTAGAGCCTTTTGTCAGATGTTTATATGGTAATGCTGATGTTTATTGGTGTTTATATGGTAATGCTGATGTTTATTGATGTTTATATGGTAATGCTGAAGTTTATTGATGTTAATATGGTAATGCTGATGTTTATTGATGTTTATATGGTAATGCTGAAGTACAATTATAAGCATCTCATGCATTTTTAAACTTTTTATTGACAAATATATTCAGTTTAAGCAAAGACTTAATATTTACAGTGTTGACCCTTCTTTAATATTTACAGTGTTGACCCTTCTTTAATATTTACAGTGTTGACTCTTCTTTTTTAGACTTCTGCAGTTCGCCATGGCATGATGGATATCAGCTTCTGGGCAAAATTTTAAATGCAATTCATTTAGAGTTAATGAAAATTGCCACCATAAAAACTGAAACAGCAAACTTTGTGAAAAACAAAATTTGTGCCAGTCTCAAAACATTTTGCCACACCTGTATGTTCTCACACCTGTATGTTCTCAGTTCAGTCCTTAAGCGGTCTCTCTCTTTGACCTCCAGTTCTTTACCCACACATGGTCCTGATAACAGATGAAGTGGAATATCTCATATTAGGAGTACAATATGTGTTGTGAATAGACCACTGGAACATAACTTGAAGTGTGACAGAAATATCAATGTAATCAAAATATATACATCACACCATTGATCAGAATGGCAAAATTCAAAGTGTGCTAATATCTTTGTGGTATGGCATTTATTGTTGCTGTACTTTTGTCTGCATTTTTTCATACTTTGCCAAAAGGTTTATAAGTCACACTAATAATAATATAAGAACATAAAGAACAGTATCATGTCGCCGTGTTTATGACATTCGGTTAATTACATCTGTCTGGTTAATCATTTACCCAGTAAATGACCCTCACATCTACAAATCAGACTTGTAGATGCGAGAAATATCGATGTGCAGTTGAACGGTTTTCATATAGGATGAGGTGGAAGGACGGCTTGGTCAGAACAGGCACAGGTAGACCAAAAAAAAGCATTGCAAAAAAACAACAACAACAATAAAAAACAACATTGTTTACTTCGTTCATAGGACAACACCAAAAATGCAGCTTATCCAAGGTATTCATTCTTAAAGTATTTCCAATATTTGCTATTTTACACACTCCTTAAATGTCTATATGTAAAAGTATTGTTGAATGAACAAGGTTTGTGCTTTCATGAAGTTCCCTTACCTGAGCATTCTAATGCTGTTAATATACAGCTTATTTACACTGTAAGTACATGACAGTGTACAGGTTGTAACAGAACCCTGTGTACGCTGCACGAATCTTGACCTGAGAGTGACTCAGCAGTTTAGACAGAGCCGGAGCATATGTCGTTAGAATTTCTTGTCACTAAAAAACATACCAGATCTAAACTTGGTAACAGAAATGGGTTTGTAGCTAAGCAGCATATTTCTAAGGCAACAAATTGGCGAATTATGTATTAATTCATATACCAAAATAAAAGTATTCAATGGTATAAATGTTTTAAGTTGTATAACCGATCTGTAACCGTCAGCACTACTACACGCACTGGATTAAGTTTAAAGCCATTCACACTAATAGCTTAGACCAACAACCACCCACACGTACAGGAATCATGACAACACACCAAACTTCGATGACATTACATGTAAATGGGAGTGAAGGATGTTTACAGATTCAATCGACCATCTGTCACCTTCTGCTGCCTTCAGAATCAATCACGCACTGCACAAATCAGCATCCTTTAACACAAAGCTTTATATTCTCGCCTGATCTGCAATCAGTATATTAAAGATTAAGGTCTATACTGCCCTGGTCCATTCTGCTCCATTCTGCTCTGATCTCAGATCACCCTCTAAGGTCTCTCTAAACACAAGGAGGCAGGAGTTCCATGAATAAATGGAAAGTGCCCCGGAGTTGCGAGTTACTCCAGGCGGAAAAGTGAATTAGCTTGGACAAACGGAGCTAATGTAGCATGTGTGATCGCACAGCCACTCAGTGGCAGAGGAGTCCCTGTTTTTTCCGCTGACATGAGCGAATGTTGCTTACCTGCACAGGTATAAAGGCGCAAGAGGTGCTCCATTCGTCCCCAAACATCTTTCCTCTCAGCACCTCCACCCACCTCCTCAGGACTCCTCTGTCGACTAGAGCAGGTAAGACTCCTGTCAGAACAACTCTGCACAGCTCCTGTGTCTGCTAATGCAGGTATGAGAGATGTGAGCACCAGTTCCAGGGTATAGGTAGGCTGTTTTTTATATATATATATATATATATCAGTTTTCGCTTTTGTCATAGCAGACATCTGCAGCTATTTTAACAAGGTAATTGTAAACTACAGGAATGATCAGTATCAAATTATAAAATATTTTTTAAGAAATGCAGATCTCTGCAGTCTGAGTAAGAAAGGTTTTCTTTCTCCATATTTTATTCACTTTTCCTAATGCTCTAAAAAAGGCACTGAAATGTACTGCTTATAACATTAGTTAGTTCCAGTAATAAAAATATACACAATGAATAATGATAAGACATTTTACAGGAAAAAAAACATGTTCTTTGGCTCATCGTGTGGTGTAAAGGTGTGTCGTTCTCTCCCTCAATCCCCACTCCACCCTGCTCTCCCAGAACCATGGTCACGTGGATCCGTGCTGGTGTTCTCCTGTTCCTGCTGGCTCTGTCCACTGCAGGAACCAACGCAGCTGCCCCCCAACACCTGTGCGGCTCTCACCTGGTCGATGCCCTCTACCTGGTCTGTGGTCCATCAGGTTTCTTCTACAACCCCAAGAGAGAGGTGGACCCACTGCTGGGTGAGCAATACACAGCTATTCCAAAAACCATTTAAAATGAACAGGTATGATAAAGATATTCGAAACTGAAACAAGTATGTCTGTACCCCTGTGATGGTAGAGATTTATCTTACTTTATACCTTAGTTTGGTATTTTTACTGTTTATCCATACTTCACAAAAAACCATCAAAAGCACCAGCTGAGCCCTTGACCTTAGTTACTTATGTATGAAACAGAAAACAGATTCATCTGCGTCATCAGCGAGTTCATCATTCATGAGTTCCTGTCCTCCAGGTTTCCTTCCCCCCAAGATGGGCCAGGAGGGTGAGATGGCGGAGTTTCCGTATAAAGAGCACACTGAGTTGATGGTGAAGAGGGGCATCGTGGAACAGTGCTGCCACAAACCTTGCAGCATCTTCGACCTGCAGAACTACTGCAACTAGGGCTGCTGGCTACGCCCACGGCTACACCACCTCCAGCTGGGCCACCATCATGCATCACACCACCAGCTCAGAGCTGCTGCACAAATGAAAATGGTCGGGCTTGATTGATTGTCTTTTTCCTAGAAAATAAAAATTTCATTAAATTAATGAACAGGTGTCTGTTTGCTCCTTATGCTTTTATTTTGTTTTGCGATCAATATTATTTATAGTTTATTTATATAGCTTATATAGCTCAAGTTGATTTATATAGCGCCTTTTACAACAGATGTTGTCTCAAAGCAGCTTTACAAGCGTCCGAGTCCAAGCCCCCAGTGATCAAGCCCAGGGCGACAGTGGCAAGAAAAAACTCCCTAGGAGTGGCCCAGTTTGTTGAATCTATTAAGCTCTTCATGTTTCTTAACATTTTATTAAGCTCTTAATGTAATCATTTTTCTCCAGTCATTGACCAAGACATAATTATCCTTGTTCTGGGTATGTTTATGCTCGCCGTTGTACCTCCAGCAGTACAATATCCTGGATGAACTTAGCCACACGAAGTAGAGCTGCACAGATGATTCATTTCATTGTATTTTATGCATGAATAATGCACAGTCCAAACTTGGTAACGTCTCATAAGCCGTTGTTGTTGCTCACCCTGAGGTCTCAAAATACATCTGTTTATGTTTATGTTTATGTTTGGGTTGTATTCTAAACAAAGAATTTAAAATTCTTTAGTCTGTTGTTAATCAAAATATGTTATTCATTATTTAAATAAACTGAAACCCATCTGGTACTTGTTAGTACTTAAAGCATATATAAAATTCAAAGTGTTATTTCAAAACAGGGCACTATATTAGAAAAAATTAGATCAATGAAATGCTAAAATGCAATATAAAATACACTATATGATAGATTGAAAAAGCTCCTGCACGTGTACACAGATATATACAGTCATTGCCAAAAGGTTTGAGACTGGCACAAATTTTGGTTTTCACAAAATTTGCTGCTTCGTTTTTATGGTGGCATTAACTCTATATTGTGAAGAGTGAAAAGTAATTGCAAAGTCATTCCTTGTCTAGTTAAAAACATTTGCCAACATCACAATGTTTTGGGATGAATTCAGTTTATATTTTTTACATAGTCAGGCCAATTACTAAACAAACACACTGCCAGCAGATTGCAAGAAATGGACTTGGGACTAAAATAAACCCACAACTCCCGTATAGCACTCTTACAGACGGGGGAGGGTACACAGCTGGGACTCTTTCCAGTACTCTTTCCAGACACTAATTCCCTTTCATTTGATCAAAAATCTTTCCAAATTATTGCATCTATAAGCTTGAGCACAGGACTGTATCTCAGTTTTAATTCTGCCCCAATAAAGCACGGTATTAAGTGAATAGCAGCACCATAGCATGCACAAACATGGTTAGAGGAAAAGCAAACAGAACCGAATTTATCATGAGGCCACTGGCTGAATGAGACGACAAAGTTTAAAATGACCTTTGCGCACGAAAGCAAACTTGCACCGTGCAGAGGGAGGAGGGCTTTAAAATGGACCCTTTTCTATATAATCCTCTTATGTCCTGTTCAGATATGCTCTCTGCATTTCCAGACTGCACTTCCTGTCCTGAAATACCTAGAAACGGTAAACATAGGTGCATGGCATTCGCTCTCGCAAGAGGAGATAAACATCAGGGCGTCTGAGTTCTTCAGTGAATTACCAGAAAATTACATTAATGTGGGCATCGATGAGTCCCTGCTCAGATACTCTGGCTTGGACTCTGCTGCTAAGTTGGAGGACTACTCATCTCAACTGCTCATCGAACTGGGCAGCCATGTCCCCGACTATGCGGAGAAGCTAAGTTCTGCTCTGGTGGATCTCGCTATTGTGCCCAACGCCGTAGGCATTGGTGCGCTGGTCATGTCCATGATGCTACAGGTCTGTTTTGTCGGCTCCATGGGACACGAGAGCAGCAATTCGAGCCCTGCGGACCTACTGCGGCGTGTCTTTGCCGAGGAGAAGTCCTCAGAGGTGCGCGACCTGATGGAAGAGTACCTGAAGCGCTACAGGATGCACCTGACAGACAGTCACCTGCTGCTCCTGGACACCAAGCGTCTGGAAGACAAACTGAGTATCCAGCTCACCCGGCTCAGGAACTCCATGCTCGTGGACGGACACATGAGCTCCCGGGCACTTAAGCACTGGGCCAATGGAGCTGCCTTCCACACACAGATGCTTGTGCACATCGCACGCCTCAAAAAAAATGAAAGCGTAGGGTTTGAGAGTGCCAAGATTGCAGCAGTCGGTGCTATAAACACTTATGACAGGGATATGTCTGATCTCCTGAGGCATTATAAGGCACACAGAACCTCAAGCTTGGACTTCTACACCAGAAATCCATGTCACCCAAGAGCCCGTGGCTGCACTATGACCTGTATTTTTACTGACAGTGAAAATGATTATAGGCTGCAATTCACAAGCACTAGATACTGTGGTGTGACGGCAGAAGAATATGTTGGTTACATGTTCTCGAATAACACTCAGATTTTAGAACTGAAAAAGTACTTCCCTGACCTTCAAGAGAATATTGAGGCTTTGATAGGTCAGCAAGGAGCCTTCAGGATAATATCGAAGTTCTGATTGGTTAGCAGTGAGCCTTCAGGAAATCATTGAAGCCCTGATTGGTCAACAAGGAGCCTTCAACGTTAGAGCTGCATGATCTGAAAGAAAAGTACTTTGCTTGTTTTTTTAATCAAATATAATCCACATGACCATTTTTATTGCAGTGTCTGATTTGCAGTTACAAAACAGTTATTTACTCAAGCTGGAACTGTGCAACCTACCTGTAAAAGGAGCTGCTCTTAATCTCATTGTACATGTGTATAGTGACAACAAAAGTCTTATATTATCATTATAAGATAGAAGGTGAAGCAGAGCAATTGTCACAACAGTGACTATATCAGGGTAAATGTATATAACTGAGATTCGGACCGATGAACTCTAACACTTTGAACTGAATCAGCTCGCACTTAATCGAATTCAGATTACTGCTTTGTCCGACCATGCAGTCCTTTTTAAATATCAGATAACGTTGGCAATGCTAATGAACGACCGAACCCTGCTAAACCATAACGCGTCTCATACAATGACAACAGAAATGTTACTATTGCAAACGGTGCAGTGAGCA
The DNA here is from genome assembly GCA_025802075.1 of Tenebrosternarchus preto. Classification (NCBI taxonomy): domain Eukaryota; kingdom Metazoa; phylum Chordata; class Actinopteri; order Gymnotiformes; family Apteronotidae; genus Tenebrosternarchus; species Tenebrosternarchus preto. The sequence goes on along the minus strand of JAOYMR010007137.1, from coordinate 17,799 downwards.
ACATGTTTATACCTATTAGACAGGGATACGGTTTAGTGTAGTCTGTGGTGAAATATGGTTTCGATTTCCTTTTTTTGAAACACGATGCAACAGCATTTCTGCAACAGCAAACTGACGGACAGTGAAAAAGAAGACAGGTAGAGGGTGAAGCTCCACCCATGGAGAACCCGTATAGGTCTACTAAGCACAAAGAGAGAGTAATCGGGATGCTCTGTCATTCTGTGTGTGTGTGTGTGTGTTTGTGTGTGTGCGCGCGCGCGTGTGTGTTTCTTTGTCTCGCTTGCGCGCGCTCTCTGTCGTTCGCTCTCAAGAAAATTGATTTCCGGGATATTGTCTGTTATTTTGCTGGCGTCAGGGAGCCCCTGTGTGATTACAGTATAATTAAACCTATACGTGGAAGCACGATTTCTCAGACCTTAAAAGCGATATTCGACCTAATGCGTATGCGCATTGATGTCGCCATTGTAGACTGCAGAGTTGCGTTAGTTTCATTTTCTTCCAAAAACCTATGTCTAATGACAACTGGAAATGTCAGAAAATCTGTTATTCAGAAAAGTGTTATTTTTAAGTCCATATACATAATTATATATACACAATTATATATACACACAAAAATACTAAACAATTGACTGTAAACAGAAACACAAGTGTTCACTGGTTTGTTACTACAGCTCTTGTGATTTGTAGTATTTGCATTTTCCCCTGAAGGAATTTGGCAAGCCACCAGACTGACATATTTTCACCTACAATCAGGCATAACCAGATGTCAACAGGTTACGTTTCTTTCTGTCGAATTTACTCCATAATTAAAACGTCTAAAAAATCTAAGTTAATACCTGGCAGAGGGCAAGGTATTCCTGATTTAACCCCTCAAGGTGTTCCTGATTTAATTCCTCGGGTAAGTCAACGCTTTTCTGCTTCCTTCTTTCTTGTTTTAATGTCTAATATACGCGACAATACGTTCAAAAGTAATATACTGTGTAAAACGTATATTACAATGCTGAGGTATTTAGGTATTTGTTCCAGGGGGATTTATTGCGTGATAACTCGCTTCTTTGACATGGGCGAAATTTCCGATATTCTAATAATCCTTTCCGTCACCCATCGCTGGTAGCGAATGTCGCGCATTAAGCGCTTACGGGTTTGAAACATTTGGCAGTGCAGCTACATGCGTCATTTTGTCTTCTGCCGTACTTTAACGATACAGGAGCTCATATTTTTTTTCTATAGTTCCCTGCTTTAAAATAACATTACTGTATTTTTGTAGATACTATAAAGGCTAAGTGTTTACGGAGTGGACCGTTTCGAAGGTCTTTGCCAACATTTGCCAGTATCTTATTAGCAACACATCCGTGTGCAATTAAACCGAACATATCAAACACTCTTGGACACGGGCCTAATTTTGGTCTAACATGCAACTGTCAGTGGAGATTTTTCATTTAAAGTAATATGCGATTTGTCCTGCATACTGACAAAGCTGTAAATGTATGCTGTTATAATTTGTTATAAATTGTTTTTTTTTTTTTTTTCTTCAGATGCAATGGCTTCTTATTCCAAATCCGGTACCAAAGACTTTGGACTGTACTCACAGTGGAATTATGGAGATTCAGGTACAGACTTAAAAAGAAATTTCACATGCACTGCAGCAAAATGAAAGTCACCGCTGATTGTCAATTACAGTCTGATTCAGTCATTTAGAACCTTAGAACCAGCAAAATGAGCTATTTCCAGTATTTATTTGTTTTACTTGATTTATAATCTGTGTACACACCCATTGCTAAAGCTCATATTTACTCCCAGCTGTATGTAGAGTCTAACAAGAACAGAACATACAATCTACTATATATAGTATATATATATACACAGCAACCAATTATATCTACTGTATATCCATTTTGAATCAGCGGTTGAGACCTCAGTGAGGCGATCTTGAATTGTCACCCTGTAGTTTGCCAAACTTAATGACTTTGAGGAGAGTGCATGTGCTCGTGTACACTCCTCAAGTAGGATTAGTGAGCCGCATAAATACTGGTCACCCACTCGCACTGATGCAGAACTCGTGTGTGTGTGTGTGTGTGTGTGTGTGTGTGTGAATGTAGTGCACACAAAGTAAAGAAAAATATAAAGATGCTTCATCCACTCAACTTCCTTGTTTGTCTGGAAGTTTGTTGTGATTGGCTGGTCTTTGCCAAGCAAGGTGTGCCTTACAAAGAGAAAATTAATCTTTTATAGGTGTAATTATCTCTGCCTTTCTTCCAGTCACATATATATGAAATAATCAAATCACACACACGATTGATTAGGTGCTAAATATTTTGTGTTGTTTTGCCAACATCTAAACCTTAAAAATCAAATTAGGGATATATTATTCAAATATAACATATGTACTATAATACAGTATAATATAATATTTTGCAGGTGAAGAACACTATCTCTCAGAGCTGAGGATTGTGCTGCTGGGAAGCAAACTTTCTGGGAAGAGTTCGGCAGGAAACACCATTCTGGGCAGAGAGGAGTTTGAGTTAAGGAGAACTGCTCAGTGTGTAAAGAGACAGGGAGAAGCAGCAGGGAGGAAGATCACTGTGGTTGAAACTCCAGGATGGTGGAGTGATGAACCTGTGGAGGACAGCAGTGAGTTACTGAAACAGGAGATTATGCTCAGTGTCTCTCTGTGTCCTCCAGGACCCCACGCTCTGCTGCTGGTCTTACGTGTGGACTGTTTTTTAAAGGAGAACTGCAGAAATGTAGTAGAGGGACATGTGAAACTTTTCAAAGAAGGAGTCTGGAGTCACTCTATAGTTCTGTTCACCTTTGGGGACTGTCTGGGAGACACACCCATAGAGCAGCACATTGAGAAAGAAGGGAAGGACCTCCAGTGGTTGGTTGAGAAATGTGGGAACAGGTATCATGTTCTCAACAATAAGAACAGGGGTGATGGCACTCAGGTCACAGAGCTGCTGGAGAAGATAGAGGAGATGGTGGCAGCAAACAGTGGCTGCCATTTTGAAATGGACAGAAAGATCCTACAGCAAGTCGAAGAAAGAAGGAGAGCAGAAGGAGAGAGAGCAATAAAGAGGATGATGAAGGTGGAGAAACACAAAGAGGACATCAGAGCAGTGATGGGTAAAGCTGTATTTAATATTTATATGAAAATTTAAAAAACGTCAATTTTTTTGCAGTTTGTGTATGACGTAAACCATTAATTCTGAAACCACCTAATTTAATCAATTCCACACAGTTAAGTTTTTGATTATCCTACTTAATATATCTGTATTAGTCTTATTGGTAGTAAGAAAATGGATGAGTGTAATACTGGTTTGTGATCAGGAACACTGCAGTTGCCAGTGGAAATTGCTGACCGTGTTTAATCTGACTGAACAAAGATATAAGGAAGCATATGTAGCACTGCTCTTCTCCATGTGTAGTACAGTAACAGACAAAAACAATATTAATTCGACATAGCTAATTAGCGCAAATCTTTGCACAATTTATAAACATTCATAAGATGAATTACAGTACCTCCAATCATTGAGCATCACTATGGTGTTAGTACATGTTTCTGATTACTTACTGCACTTATACAGTTGATGGTGAACATAAAACATGTTAATAAATGACGAAAAAAAGCACCGAGATGTACTGACCTGCTGCTCTTGTCTGTGTTGAATTTCATGCTGATGAGGAAGTTCAGACCAAAAGGCTGCCTATGACATCACTGAATATGATGTCATAGTTTTTTGGGGGGAGGGGGGTTGTCTTGCTGTTTTATCACCTGTTCAGTTTCATTTGCACCAAAGCCGATGAAATAGATTCAAAATTGCTTATTACTCCCCGACTAGACGGATTGATGTCCCTGAAGTTTAATTGATTTGGTGGTGTACTGTGATGATTGTTTTCTCTTAATTTTTTGAGCAGCGTATTTAGAGTATCTTCTTTTTTTGTTCGTTTTTACTCTTTAGTTGTTTTTTGTTTATTTTGCAGGTGACACACACCATCTTGCAGGGATGAGGATTGTGCTTCTTGGGTACAGATATGCTGGGAAGAGTTCAGCAAGAAACACCATCCTGGGCAGAAGGGAGTTTGAGTTAGAGAGAACTGCTCAGTGTGTGAAGAGACAGGGAGAAGTAGCAGGGAGGAAGATCACTGTGGTTGAAGCTCCAGGATGGTGGATAAATATACCTGTAGAGGAGAGCATTGAGTTACTGAAACAGGAGATTGTGCTCAGTGTGTCTCTGTGTCCTCCAGGACCCCACGCTCTACTGCTGGTCTTACGTGTGGGCCCAACGTTTAAGGAGCATGAGAAAAAGGTATTAGAAGGACACATGAAACTTCTCACTGAGAGAGTCTGGAGTCACACTATAGTTCTATTCACGTATGGGGACTGGCTGGGAAACACAATTATAGAGCAGCACATTGAGAGTGAAGACAGCGCCCTCCAGTGGCTGGTTGAGAAATGTGGGAACAGGTATCATGTTCTCAACAATAAGAACAGGGGTGATGGCACTCAAGTTACAGAGCTGCTGGAGAAGATAGAGGAGATGGTGGCAGCAAACAGTGGCTGCCACTTTGAAATGGACAGAAAGATCCTGCAGGAGGTGAAAGAAAGGAAGAGAGTATTAGAAAAGAGAGCAAGAGAGAAAAAGATGGAGGTACAGAAACAGAGAGAGGATATCAGAGCAGTGATGGGTAAGTGTGTTTGCTTAATGTGATGTAGCTTATTCTGTTGGTTTTAGTGAAATTACTGAGTCGTGTAGTTTTGTATTTTGGCATTTCTTCTTGTTCTGCTTTAGCAAAGCAATATGGAATGCAGAGGAGGAGAGCAGCAAAAGACATAGCAAGAGAGAGGATGACGGAGCAGACACAGAGAAAAATCAGAGCAGAGATGGGTAAGTTTGTAACTTAAGTTGTTGTGCTGAGTGCAGTGACATTGTTTAGTTCTGTAGTTTTAGGCTTTAGGAACATTTCTTTGCCTCAATGCAATGAAGAATGTAACAAGTCAATTTTTTTCAGTTTTGTGTGAGAATTTAAAAATGTTTTTCCACTGTAGCAGCGGTCCCAACCTTTTTTTGGACAGGTTTAATGTCAGGCAATATTTTCACGGACCTTTAATGTGTGGCGAATAAATACAACAAATAAAACGATACAACCAGCATAAAAAAAAATGGCATTTTCTAGGTAGGACTCCTGTTATTGTCTGTTGAATTATATTTTCGAGGTAGGACTCCTTGTATTGTCTGTTAAATTATATTTTCATGGTAGGACTCCTGGCATTGTCTGTTAAATGGTATTTTCTAGGTAGGACTCCTGTTATTGTCTGTTAAATGATATTTTCGAGGTAGGACTCCTGGTATTGTCTGTTAAATTATATTTTCTAGGTAGGACTCCTGGTATTGTCTGTTAAATGCAGTTTTCTTTTTCTTTGAAGTCGTAGGCTCCTCTTCTGTCTCTGCACTGCCTCTTTTATACTGTTCATTTTGCTAGCTTGGGAGTTTCAATTTAGCGGTAATGTATTGTGTGTTACTGGCCGGAGCAGCCCCTTTAAAATTAAGTTAAAGTATAAAGCAACATCCAACAATATTTTTCACTCACAGTTAAAATACGACAGTCATTGAATATGGGGGAGTTGGAGAATGGCCTATACAATTGGTGCATGATAGCAGATCTCTAGCTGTCCCAATGGCTGGACTGTTGGAGCATCACTAGACCTCAGTTAATATACACACAGTGGAGTGCAGTAATTGGGGGTTGAGTGTGGCAGTAATGACTGATTTGAGTTTTTAGGTGATTCTGCATGGACATGCTTTTAGATTCAGTCCATCAAAAATCAAAAAATGAGGATTGATGTAATTGTGTTCTCAACTATACTAAGATGTGTGATGCACAATCTGTGCTACTGAATATTCACAATATTCATATTAATCCTCTTGGTGATATTTGCAATATTTTTTGTCAAATTGTTTGATTTTGCTGCCTATGTTTCAGGTGACACACACCATCTCTCAGAGTTGAGGATTGTGCTACTGGGGAACATAGGTTCTGGGAAGAGTTCAGCAGGAAACACCATCCTGGGCAGCGAAGAGTTTGAGTTACAGAGAACTGCTCAGTGTGTGAAGAAACAGGGAGAAGTAGCAGGGAGGAATATCACTGTGGTTGAAGCTCCAGGATGGTGGAGCAGTGAATCTGTAGAGGAGAGCAGTGAGTTAATGAAGCAGGAGATTGTGCTCAGTGTGTCTCTGTGTCCTCCAGGACCCCATGTTCTACTGTTGGTCTTGTATGTAGGCAAAGTTTTCAAAGAGTATGAGAGAAGAGTACTAGAAGAACACATGAAACTTCTCACTGAGGGAGTCTGGAGTCACTCTATAGTTCTGTTCACCTTTGGGGACTATCTGGGAGATGCACACCTAGAGCAGCACATTGAGAGTGAAGGCAGTGCCCTCCAGTGGCTGGTTGAGAAATGTGGGAACAGGTATCATGTTCTCAACAATAAGAACAGGGGTGATGCCACTCAGGTCACAGAGCTGCTGGAGAAGATAGAGGAGATGGTGGCAGCAAACAGTGGCTGCCATTTTGAAATGGACAGAAAGGTTCTTCAGGAGGTGAAAAAGAGGAAAAGATCAGAGGAAGTGAGAGCAAAAGAGAAGATAAAGAAAATGGGAAAGAGCAGCACAACTGTTGGTAAGTTTGTTTGCTTAATGTAATGTAGGTTATTGTTTTGATTGTAATTAAATCGCTGGGTTCTGTTTTTGACTTGATATCCTTTTTGCTTTTTTTTTTTTTAACAAAGTGTAGAGTTCATTTGTGACACGTCAGGATGAGTCAGATGTGTGCAGACTTTAAAACATGTTGATTAAAAAAAAAAAACACACAATCCAAGAGAACAGTCTGATATAAAACAGATATATAACCACCCACGGTTCCTGTTCTATATTCTGGACTGGGGTCATGATACACTCTCTCCTTATATTTCTGCAGCACTTGGCAGATGCGTTGATGTGTTTCTTCTCATACTTGCTCACTTTGTTACATCCAGTCAACGACTACAGTTACATTCATTTGTGCTGCCGTCCAACATGCCATAATATCAATATGTTACATGTGTTTGTTTCTTCTCATATAGAAGAGTTAACGAGTGAAGACAGTGGGAGCTCTGGCAGCTGGTAAGTAAAAAGGGACATCAACATTAATACATGGTGCATCTTCCTTCCTGCTGCATAGTGAGGAGAAGGCAAACAGCTGAGATTACACAGTGTTAAGAAGAGAATTTATTTCTTGCATTGCACTGTGAGCGAGGTGGAAAACAAACTCGCCCTCAGGCCCATCAGATCTGAGTTTCTAGTTTCCCTATGGGAACATAGAACTCAAAGTAATCCTGCTGGTAACCCAGTACAGAACTTGCATTATTCATTAGGCCGTACAATTGATTTGCATAGTGCATAAGTGTTCAATTCAACTGTTCATACCAGCTCTTCAGAATGAGGAAAAATTAATGTAAACAACCACTACAAAATGTATTGTTACAATGACACACTCAGAAAACAATGGGCAGACATAAGATTCTCTCTCAAGCGTTAGTATTAAACATGAGATGTAAACATAAGATTTTGGCATAAAAATTATTTTAATCTGCTGCTCTTTTGCTTCCAGGTGCTAAAACCTGGCCTGCCCCGTTAATCCAGTGATTGAAGCCTGTCTCCAGTAGTCTGGGGACATTTACTGATTTCACTCACAAGTATATTTACATTTATGGCATTCAGCTGACACTTTTATTCAAAGCGAATTTCAATTGTAACTGTATACATCTTGAGCAATGAGGGTGAAGGATCTTGCTCAGGGGCCCAACAGTGACAACTTTGCCAGAGGTGGGGCTTGAACCAGCAACCTTCTGATTACTAGTTGAGTGCCAGTACATTCTTTGGTTTTTCAGCCGTCATGACTATGCTAATCCAAAAGAGTCACTGATGTCAATATCTACTGAAATGGCTGAAATCCATTTTGAGGATCAGAACAGTCACACATACAGGTACTGTGTATGCTTATGCTGTGAATACGGTCTAGGATTTTCACAACAACTGTGCAGCCAGCCGAGTTGCTGAATCTGACATGCTTCTTTTATATGGATCTTCTTCCCTACAGGTTCCTGTGTCTTCATGCTGGTCAGTTCCAGTGTAAAATCACTAACCTTGTGTTTGAGATGGAAGGGAAAGGGGAGGTGCTGTACAGAATCGTCTCATGGGATCCACGTCTCTTGAATCGTGTAGGCCAGATGCAGCCTGCAGGACCCCTGTACAATATAGATTGTTTTGAAGGCTCTGCCTGTCATCTACACCTGCCTCATTGTGAAGTAACTTCTGGTAAATTCATGTTTGAAGCTTTATAAGAAATTCAGTCTGCAATGTTTTTTTTTTTTTTTCCTCAATGTCAAACCCGATTTATGTTTAAATTGATCAAATGTAATAATTAGCCCCAGTTCTACTGTAGCACCCTGCAAGAAGTTTGGGGAAAGAGAAGTGAATGATTTCTGAAAATAAAAATAGGGAATAGCAGGATTACCAACAACAGGTCAAGGTCAAAACCAGAACAGTGGGCTTACCAAACAAAGGACCATCAGGAACAGGATGAAAAATCTGTCCATGTGAAAGGCAGAAACACAATCTGAACAACACACAAATCGAATAAGGGGAGAATCCAAAAATAGAGGGCACAAAAATGGTCAGTACACAAGAAACAATGTACACAGTGGAAACACTTGGAATGCTCTGGTAAACAGGCAAAATTTTCCAAAGACATGTAGGAAACATTGGGAGTATTAATGAGGAACAGGTGGTCCCAGTCAGTACTCATGGCAAGATGATCTTGAGAACTCAATATTGGGTAAAAGCTAAGTGTGAAAGTCCATCTGCTGGGAATTCTGGGAAGTCTGACCTGGAATGCTGAATGTAGTAGAGTGTAGACCCAAGTTGTCTGGAACTATTTATGTAGCTAACTTGTTTTAATCTTAAATACCTGTAAATATAACAAGTACTGTTTCAATACTATTTTAGGTATCTATACACAAATCTGCTTTCTGTAAATAGCCATTTTTTCTGGTTATTTGTGTTCCAGAGGAAAACCAGATTGAACTGGCTGTGGCACATTTCACTGGTGATGATGTAGAGATCATTAAACCACTGAAAGTGACAAACACACATGTGGTTGTTAACATCCATGGCCTCTCGCTCTTTGGCCTGCTGCTAAGCAAGATATTACCTGCTCGTCCTGTCAGTGCACAGGTGCTGTTCTTCTACAAACCAATCACTGGAAAGCAAAACCTAAAACAACTACACATCCATTTGCTCCCAAAGAACGTGTCTGTCAAAGAGGTACTTAATTTTTTGTACAACTCTTTACACTGCACTAGCATTGTTACAGTAACACTATACCTGTTCTGTTAATTACAATATAATGTTTTAACAATATGTAACAACACATACATACCCTCTGAGTATGTATGCACTGGTACTGTTACTTAATGTTACAATGTAAATAAAGCAGCAATAAATTATTTTTCAATTATTCTCGTTTCACATTCTAATACAGCCATTATACTGACTAGTGGCCTGGATGTTTCAGATATGCTGTAATACATTGGGTAAAAAAATTTAATTTGAGGACTGGAGAGCAGTTTGATTTTTTTGTTGAATGAAATCAAGAACATTTTCAATATTACCTGAAAACATGAAAAATCGCTCCTTTGAAGGTGAGGAATCAGCATATGGATTTTACACATATTAAGACCAGCTCGACATGCCAGCTGATCCCTGGTAGAAAATACAGACCTTCTTGTGACCATTATGCACTTCAGCCAAAGGTAAAAACACTCTAAACTGATATATTCTAGTGTCCTTTTGTATCTAAGTATTTTATACTGCCTTTTTTCCTGAGGTTGTAACCTTTGATTGTGACTATGGTCCAAACTACCACCCCATGTTTGTGGTGTACCTTGAGGCTGACTGTGTTACAGTAACCCTTCTGGATGAAAATGATGATGAAGTGTGGGAACCCCACCAACTCTATCTTACAGCAGGTTAGTGTCTCCACTTGGTAATACATATACAGATTGTATCTACAAAATGGGTTATAATCAGAAGTCCACAAAGAGACTTTTGTTTTCTACTTGATGCAGCTCTCGTGCCCCCTACGTAACAGTATGTTATAACTATAGAGGGTGAGGCTAGGGTTCGTTATTTCAGAAGTTTGTTTTAGATTTTTAAAACACAAAATGAATTAGCCTACTCAACCAGAGCACGAGTACCGTAATAGAAATAAGCTAAGCCAGACACACGTAGGAAGTGAAAACGTTAGCTTTACTACGCTTTAGACAGCCGTATTTTTTTTTTAAAGCTATGCCTTATGAAAGAGAAATCACAGTGACAGTACATCACACAATATAAATGAAACCCCAAAATGCACAGTTCCAGAATGCAAAACACAACCGTACACACATGCAAGTACTCAACCCCTAAAATAATAACCGAAAGCAGCTCAGACCATCAGTACAAAAAAAAAAAAAAATCATATATTCGTAAACCCCAAACTTTAAGAACCAGTAAGCAAATGATTGAGCCACCCCCCCCCCAACCTGCGCGCACACTCAAAATAAAAAAAGTTGCAGGCCTGAATGATGCTCGGGTGCGGTGTGGCTACGTGGCTAGCCCCTTCTTAAATCTGAGAGGGTAACTTACAGTTCGATGGTAGCAGGAACCAGAGTGAGGAAACGGACAGAGGAGGCACGTCGAGCAAACCTGCCTCTCCTTGTTCAGCAGCAGTCAAAACGGGGAAATCTTCGTCAGAGGACCCACACCGCTGTCCCGGTCGCCGGGGGGCTATCTGACCTTGCCCATGAACGACGTCCAATTTGTTTAAATTCCTTCATTTATTACTGTATGTTCATGCACCTTAAGATTGCTGCTCAATTTCGTTGCACATGTGCAATGACAATAAAAGGTATCTTATCTTATCTTAGCTAGCTAGTCTGGCTAGCTCAAGCACACGGCTAAACACAATCGCTTATAAAGTACTCAAACACTTATAAAATATCTAAAACTGCATCAATCCGAGAAAACATATCTGGATCAGTTTAAAATCCCATAGAAAGTAAATAAAAGCGTATATGCTTGGCTAAATCCCACTTTTACTCCACTTTTCCCGTGATTTTCCTCGAGTTTCCCTCATGCGCTCCTCTCTCCCTCTCTCTCACCCTCTCCCAACCATAGCCAAACGGAGACCTTGACAGACACGGTTATCACCCAATCATACTACTTTTACTCTCCAAAACATTAAGAACACAGAGTTGCGGTTTTTCTAACTTGCTTGTTCTTAAAGTGACAGTATCTAAATATACTGATCGGGACAGTGCAAATAAACTAATTCAAATAGTGCGCATTTGAGCATTTGAGGAATTGATTCCATTGATTTTTTAAAATATGGACAATACATCATTCCTGATTTCGAGTATCTGTATTTGCTTATCCAAAGTCATTCACCTTGCATTACACAAATTACTTATTTGTTTATTATTTGTTTCTTAGTCACTAAAGGAGTGTTTGGTGGAGGACTACTCTTAGGCACCCTGGTTACCTTAAAGTTTTGCTTCTTAGTGTTTTGTTTTCTAAACTAGGTGCTGATAAAAACAATAGTATATCATATTTTATGACGTTTTTCACTTCAAGAACTGGCTGTTCACCTATGGTCTAATAAATCTCAGGTGTTATCTCTCCAGGTGTTATTGTAATGGGATAATCAATGTTATTGTAATGGAATAATCAATGTTATTGTCACAGACGAATATTGTGCAGACAAAAAAAAAAAGGAAGCGCATACAAGGTTTCCAACTAAATGGTTTAATGAATGTAACAATAACAAAACTAAACAGAAATATGCACTAACTAATAAAAGAACCCATGTAAAATAAGAATGACTGACAACGGTCATGAGAAAGAACAGGACTTATATAAGGCTAAAAAAAGTTCAATTAATAACCTATTGCTTCTATCTGGTCACAACAGGTTAAAGTACAAACACAGTCCTGCTCAGTATGGATGCAGGTATGAGCTTCACCATGTCTAGTTCTAATGATCTTATACTTACATGTAATATGTAGTTGTTCTTTATATGCATTCTGAGATGCTTCAGTAGCAGTTGTTGGAAAATGTAGCCCATATATTATAGTTATGTGTAAAATGATTCTGCTTTCTGAAAAAGAGACTCACATCTCTGTTCTTTCATGTTTTCATTCCAGGTGTTGCATTTGTGGATGCAAACTGGGAAAAGCTCATTCAGAGAGTTTCCTTTATGATGGAGATAGCAAACAGTCTTAATAGAAAAAACATGGTCAATGGTGAAATGTACAGCAATATATAAGCAGAAGGAACACCTCAGGAGAGAATGAGGGTCTTGTATGAAGCTCTTCAATCAGGAGGCAGAGTTGTGAAAAATGAATTCTATGGAATCCTTAAGGAGAAGCTGGAGGAACTGGAGTCTGGACCCAGCCAAGCTTAGTGGACCTTCAGAGATTTTTTAATTACATCATATTCGTATTTCTTTGTACTAATGGGAAGGACCTGTGAAAGCAATGCAGTCGGTATGACAGTGATGTCATCTTGAGCTGCAAATGATCTTGATTTCATGACAAGATTGTGTGCGGTATGACAGATTGTGATGTCATGGCTACAAAGCATTTAACCTCCCTTAGTCCTGCTTTACCATGCAGTCAATTGGCACGTTTACATCCATTTTTATTGAACCAAGGCTGCATCATCAACAGAGGTTGTGGCACAGTGCACACAAGAGTAAACAGTATTAACAAGATGGTGGAGCACATAGATTACCTTCCAGCATTTGTGTTGTTGCTACAGAAAGTTTTTACAGCTGCTGTCTAGCTCCACTGCACAATAATCTTTCATTTGATTTTCTGTACTCTTTCTTCATTTTTGACAATGGCATATTTATTGCCTGCTCCTTTGTGTGTGAAAATCCTGCGCTAGCCAAATCAACAACCAGTTTGCCCTATAATCTTTCTTGACATGCCCCTGCATGAACCTACTTTCTAGCTAGGAATGCACGTTTACAGTTCTGGAATCTGTTTATTTGGGTGAAAATACACAAAATGGTTCCAAATTAGGTATGTGAAATGGAATGGATCTGGTTCCTCATTAGTGGAAAAGACTGAAGTTCTGGACTGTTCCAACTCATTCACAGGGATGTTATCAGTATAATAAAGCAATGACCAAATGCAAAACATACACATGTGGTCTACACACATAATACACAAACATAATGCACTAATATATTACCCAAATATAATGGTTATTACGTTATCATATGTTCATATACTATTTATCAGCTAGCTTGTTTAATCAGTCTTTCACCTTGGGTGCATTGTTGCTATCTGTATACAGTGTTTGGGGTTTACCTGTTTGTTTCTGGTTACGGTGTGGTTTTGGGTTTACTTGGTTTTACCGATTAAGGTGGGATTTATTTGTTTTTTCCAATTAAGGTGTGGACCTGCTTAAAATAAATTCTTCAAATGTTGAAGTGTTCATACATTGAACTCAGTGTAGAAGTGTTCATACATTGTTCTGTAATTTTGTACATTAAAGTGATAAAAGCTATTTTAGTTGTGTGAGCTGACACCTGTTCTTAAATTTTATTTTTTAACTCTCATAGATCCAGGAAACATGGATATGTGGTTTCTATCTAAGAAGGGAGAACTTCTGAGTGTCTCCTATGAAAATGACTAATAAATTATACATTAACAGAATATTTACATTTTCTTTGCATAATGAGAAGGACACTAAGACAGTATGTGATGACGTCATAGAGGGCGTTGCCGTCATCCAGTAAAGGTTACCGGTTTTGAAATTATATTATTTCAGCGACGGAACCTACATCTAACACGCAGAAGAAAGGGATTTAATTCTCATAGATTGGGTAAGTTCTTTTTCCATTGTCTATGCTATGAAACAGCTGTTAATTTATAAAAGGAAAATCGGATTTTGGAGTGCATGGCGCAGCCAGGCGAGTTTTTTATTAAGGTTCGCTATTTTTAAAGTGTATCGCGCATTAATACATTAGGTCTTTGCACACGTTTCTTAACTGGGGATAAGTTATTCATGCTTGAAATATAAACCTTAATAACATTACTCAATATATTGTTAATTAATAATGACTGTTTATGTTAAAAGTTATGCACTTTTTACCGTCCGTGCTAAGCTAGCCTGTAATATTGTGGAAATCATTACTTACTCTACTTGAAAATCGTGCAATACGCACATGCATGTACGATTAATCTTATAAATTTAATGGCCAACCCTTGTATTGGATGTAAATTCACAGGTAAAAAGCCAATTTCTGTTGCCTAAATAATGAAACATTGTATTTAATTAGCTAATGTAGCTCTATTTCAATAAAAACTATGAGGATTTAAGACTTGTAGCTTAGCTAACGCTAACTACGTAGTTTAGTTAATAACGACGGGATCTATCACACTTGTATAGTTTTATATATCCATCTTTTGTTTGTGTAGTTATAGTATATTTTAATAGACCTTTGATAGTGTGTAGCTCATTTAACCAACTCGAGCTAATGGCCAAGTCCGGCGTGTTGACGAGCGTTACGGCAGCGAGAGTTTTACTTGATATCTAGCAAACGTACCGCAAGTAGCGAGGTGGTTAACTAGATGTTGTAGGATGAGCAAGCCGTCCATGGTGCGAGAAATACATTTTTTAAAGTGGAAAGAGCATTCAACGGGTGAGCGACAACAGCCCCCCCCCCCCCCCCCATGCAACCGAGACACAACTGAGTACCAAAAAGTCAGAAGTTGGTTACGAAGATTTAGACCCATTACGATATTGATTTGGATCCTGTACATGTCTGGTAAAATATAGACATATAAAGCATTTTATTCGGTGAACTGCATTTTTAAATGGGCTTCACTGAAACCACTGACCACTTGAGTCTGAATGATAGTATCGATCAGTATGAACATCAGTAAGAAACACATCATCACAAAGATTGTGCCGTTAATGTGTGATTTAATCCGCTGTTAATACGTCTGAAGCGTTAACTATAATATACTACAGTACATGTTCCGACTGAATTATTAGTCGTGAAGAATAACACGAGCCAACGGTAAATGTTATGAAAGTATCATCAATATTTACATAAAGAATCGCGTCAGTATGGGAACAGCCAGCTAGCGAGGTTTCGTTATCGCTAATATTTTTAACTATTCTTGTATTGGTTTTGTATGACCTTGGTTTCATTTATTTATTTACTTTTTCGAAGAATCGCGTCAGTAAAGGTGAAGGTCATATTTTTAATGGGAGAGCACGTGCACGTACATAAGCTCAACTAACTTTTTGATTTGACGAAGCTAGTGCGAGTAGTTTCGATGCATCCATTGATCACTATGGCTGCAATATATATAGAAGAGATATAGAAGAAATATTAGCTCAAAGGTGAAAGTTTCGAGCATGAACACGAAAGCCTCGCGAGTCTCGCTGTTGTCTTTTAGACGCCAGCGGTGGTTGCGCACAGAGCGTTTGTCCCCGCGAGAGGATCACTGTGAATGAATTGTAGGAATGAGCTTTGACTTAGAAATGACATTTATTGTTAATTAATGTATTAATTAATACAGAACATATGAGAGACAATAGGGCAAACGTTTGATTATTTAGGCTAAACATTCGGTCAGATTCGTTTACAAAGTAGTTCTAAATGGCAGAGTGACTCGATCAGGGTGGGTTCAGTGGTCACACACGAATGATTCAGTGAGTCAAAACATGCTAAAATGAATTGTATGAAAGCGTATGAATTGTTTCAAAAGCGTAATATGAAATGACATCATGTTACAGAACACTGCCATTAGACATTCATTCTACAGAAAAATGCTTGCACCTTAACCTTAATATTATAATTTTATATCTATTATTAAAACCTTTTTAAACAATCCATAGTGTGAACAGTCCACTGTGTATCCAAATATAGCCCAGAAAGTGTTTTAGATGAACACAAAGATCCATCCAAAGATCCAAAAAGAGAGAGTAGCAGAATTCCTAAAAGTTGTCAACACGTTTTCTCTTCAAACAGGATCCAGCATGTCATGGAAACGTGGACAAGTGGTCCCACTGGTGCTGGCTGAGCAGGTGAAGAGAGAGGTACTGCAGGAGCTGGAGGAGGACAGACAGCTGCGGGAAGCTTTCTGGACAAAGTCGGAGACGAAGAGGGCCCAGAAGTTTGCAGAAAAGGAGGCTAAGAAGAAGAAGAAGGATGTCCTGGAATGTTTGAGAAGAACACTGGGGTTCCTACTCTCCAAGAAGGAGAAAAAAACAGCCCTCTTCTGCAGAACAAACTGTCAGGAGCAAAGACTCTCCAGTGCTGGAGGAAAGTGGGAGGAGTAAAAATCCTCCAGCACTGGAGGAGTGTGAGAGCAGCCAGACCTCTCCACTACCAGAGAGACTGAGAGGACTAAAAGTCTGCTGGGCATGAAGGCACTGGATTTCTACGCCCCTACAAGCTGATGAAGACCTGCTGGTATGAGAGCTCCTGGTATGAGAGCTCCTGCTGGCTGGCTTCACTGATCAGCCGTGGGAGGATGGAATCGAAAGCGTCTAATGAATGTCCCCCTTCTCTCTTACAGCTTGGAGGTCGTTTGTCTTCTAACCAGTGTTGATTAATAAACTGTATTTGAGCTTGAAAGTTTTACAGCCTCCTCCAATAATTTAAACATGAGCCTAAGCAGTTATTTCAATGCCATTTTAAATTCAGCAAAAATCTAGAGATTATACATTATGCCAGGCATTTACTGACAGAACATGAATAATTAGTTGTATTGTAAATTCTCTCCAGTGCTGGAGGAAAGTGGGAGGAGTAAAAATCCTCCAGCACTGGAGGAGTGGGGGAGCTGCCAGACCCCTCCATTACCAGAGAGACTGAGAGGACTAAAAGTCTGCTGGGCATGAGGACACTGGATTTCTACTGCTGGAGGAGGAGAGACAGCTGAGGGAAGCTTTCTGGACAAAGTCGGAGGCGAAGAGGGCCCAGAAGGTTACAGAAAAGGAGGCTAAGAAGAAGAAGGGTGTCCTGGAATGTTTCAGAAGAACATTGGGGTTCCTACTCTCCAAGAAGGAGAAAAAACACCCTTCTTCTGCAGAACAAACTGTCAGGAGCAAAGACTCTCCAGTGCTGGAGGAATGTGGGAGGAGTAAAAATCCTCCAGCACTGGAGGAGTGGGGGAGCAGCCAGACCCCTCCACTACCAGAGAGACTGAGAGGACTAAAAGTCTGCTGGGCATGAGGACACTGGATTTCTACTGCTGGAGCTGGAGGAGGAGAGACGGCTGAGGGAAGCTTTCAACATTCAACAGAAATATTTGTGGGATAAAACTGCTTGCCACTTTTATCATCTGAAAAAAATCCAAATGACATTTCTAAGAGCATTTCAGAGCTTTGAAGTATTTTTTTTCCAGGTACAATCTCAGTCCAAGAATGTGTGTTTAAGTGGAAAAAAGAAGAAACCATAACAGTCTACAATGACTGGTGTTAAACTAAAGTTCACAACGCACAGAAACAGAAACCAGAGAAAGTATTCCAAAGACAGGATCAACATTTCACTGCTATTAAAACATACAACTTAAAACTTGTAATGAGTTGACCCCAAGAGATCCTCAGATCTGTTGCTTAGGGTGTACTCACACTAGGGTCTGTGATCCGGGCCCGGTTCCCTGCCGAAGCACGGTTCGTTTGACTAGTGTGATCGCTC